>PVJO010031044.1:0-14776 GCA_004026905.1 Hystrix cristata
TCATGCTTTCCTGTAGCTAGCTGTCTTTGTGACCTTAAGATTCCTGGAAAGGAGGCAAGTGCACCCCAAGCACCTGACTGACCTGTATCCTCCATTAGGAAAGGGTACAGCACCCCTTCGGCCACATGGAAACTCTTTGGAAAAAATGGACTCACTTGCTTTTCTGACTTCCACTCTAACTCTACTTCTTACACACATTTGTTTATATCCAAAAAACTCATTTTTTCCTTTTTTTAAATAAAAAGTTCCAAGCATACAAAATTGCACTGATTCTAAGACATACATATATTTTCACCTCTTAACATCTCTGAGGTTGGAATGTATTCATAACTGATGGTGCACCATAGTTTAATGTTTGGTTCTTTCTTCTTTATTGTTGTGTTGACTAGCATATAAGACTTAACACAAATTGCATAAAAGCAGAAAAAAGAAAATAACATTTGATAGTGAGCCTCTACATTTAATAATCATCATCTCCTTATATATTTTATCTTTTTAATCTTTTCAGCATTATGAAATGTCTATATTTTAAAGTGTTCTAGTAGTTTTAGTACATAATAACCCTAAATGCTGGCTCATTCCTAAAATCTAAAACAATTACTTGAATTTTCTTACATAATATCTAAAATCTAATGTTTTCTTACACAACCATCATACCATTGTCATGCCATCAAAATGGGCAAATACACATTAACACATTCTAATATCAACTCCATTTTCAATTTTTCCTAAAATTGTCCTCAAGATAAACTTTTTTTAATCTAACTTAAATCAAATTCAAAACATTTTAGTCTTATGTGTTGTTTTTCTCCTTTTTCTCCTGCCATTGACTTATTGATGAAACTACGACTTGCCTCTGAGAATGGCTCATGTTCTAGACTTATTGCTTCCCATGGTACATACAAAACTGTTTTCCCATTTGCCTTGTTTCTTGTGACTTAAAAGTTAAGGATGAAGGTTCTATTATAGCCAGGTCTGATATTATTGGTAAGCGTGTACTTCAGACTTGGCATTGTATACTTCATATTGCATCACATCAGGGAAGATGTGAAGCCAAATTGTGTAAAAACTCCCCTTTACCATGAATTTGCTTTCAGTTTCAAGGTTTCAGTTACCCATGACCTGAATATATTAAGTGGAAATTTCTAAGCAATTCATAGTATTTTAAATGTCTTGCCCAGGACAGGAATCATACTTTTGCCTGGCGTTTCCATGGTGTATATGCTATCCCTTCCTAAGTCACTTAGCTATGATCGATGATCAGATCCACCATCCCAGTATCATCGTGCTTGTGTTCAAGTAATCCTTATTTTACTTAATAATGGTCCCAAAGTAGTGATACTGACAATTTAGATATTTCAAAGGGAATCTTTGGCATAAAGTTTTTCCTTTAAGGGAAAAATTGAAAGTTCTCAACTTAAGGAAAGTGATAAAATCTCTGGCCGAAGCAGCTAAGATGTATGGTAAGAACAAATTTTCTATCTGAGAAATTGCAAAGAAGGAAAAGAAAATGTGCTAATGTTGTACCTAAATCTTCAAAAAGTAAAGTACTGCATAAGTGTCTAGTGAAGATGAAAAAAAAAACATCAAATTTCTGTATATATGTTTAGGGAAAACGCAGTATATAAAAGATTCATGTTATTGATCTTTCAGGCATCTACTAGATGCTTTGATGTATCCCCCATGGATAAAAAGATTCCTGTAGCACTTTTAGAGATAAGTAATTTTAGAATTGATTCTAGAATGTCTTCTCTTTTTCAGTTAATGAAACTGCCTTCCAAATCTTTTAAAGAGCATAACATCTTCCTGAAACATCATATACAATCCTTTCCATCAATAAGTACTAAATTTTTATATATTTAAGATTTGAATTGTGAACTTCTGACTTTAAGATTTTGTATTTTTACAACAAAAGTGCAATTTCCAAAATGTGAAATGCTATACAATCCCACATTAATAAACACATATAATCACACTTAAAACAAAATGATGTTTGATTTTTAAACACAGGTGCCTCAAGAGGGCTCCCGATTGGTATATTTTACTTCTCTATACCTAAACTCATTTTTATATTTATATTATTCTCCCCACTCTAGGTCTTGGCAAACATTATGTTGTCATAAACTTTTATTTATTTATTTTTTAATAAATTCTGTGGGACTCTGCACGTGGATCTTGAGGATTAATTTTTCTAGGTACCTTTCTAATTCAAACTGAAAATAGGCTGTCAATCTTATTCCTTCTTGGCTATTCTGGCTTTCCAAGTGCTGTTTTCCTTGCGACTTGGAGTCTCATGTATGTACTTCAGGGGTTGGCCAAAGGATAATTTATACGTATTTTGTACATAGTTTAATGTATTATGTATAATACATTATACACAATGTATAATTTATACATATTTAATTTATATGTATTTTAATGTCACTTTGACCATTCCTTGTTGTTTAAATTAATTCCCCATTCCAGTTTTATATTTTTATAATCTCTGCTAGAATAATTTTGTTTATATATCAGTTTAACTAAATATTATTTTTATAGATATATTACAGAAGTTATAATTCCTAGGTCAAGAGATGAACATATTTAGGGCTAATAATATAGATGAAAAGGGCAATGTATGTAAATACTCTTATGCTGCATTTAATTAAATTTGTACATTGTTGTTACAAAAGATGTGTTAATGTAGTACATAATTGGAAGGCATCTGTTTGCTTTTTTGATCACTAGCATTGGCATATCTTCAGTTTAATTAATTCTGTTAATTAATTTTAATCACTTAACTATTGAGGTGTTATTATGAATTTCATCAATTCGTATGATTCTTTATAAGGCTAATGTGATAACCTCAGTCACTGAGAAATTCAGCAACCAATATTCCCAGATCATATTGCTGAATCCTGTTTTAGTTGTTAAAATTATGTATTGAGAATTAATAACAGCCTTACTACAGTTATCTTTTGCTGGTACTACCTCCTTTTAGCAAACATGTAATAAGTTAACAACATAAATTACATCACAACATTATCATTCTCAAAACCATCAAAAGATGTAGCACTATGGGCAGAATAAAATCCAAAATTCGTTACATAATTTCTAAGGTCCAGTATCATTTTAAATCTACCTATTTTAGTATATGTGCTGCCGAAGCAAGCACAATTTTAAATCTACCTCCTAGCTTCTTTCCACTCAGTCCACTTAGCCGTGAAACGCGTTCCTACCTACCTTTCTTGGAATCTCCATGCACACTCTTACAAGGAAATCACCCAAATATTCATGTACCTCTATTCAAATTCCTGGCTAAAATATCCCATCGTCAGAGAAAATGTGTCATTCGCGGCACCTGCACATCACTCTCTCTCAACTTCATTTTTCTTCACAGCGCTTGTCAGTATTTCAACAAACGCAGGCACACTTTTATCCTCTCCACTGTGCCCAATGCGGGTGCTCTCTTTGCTTTTGGTTTTTTTCCTTTAAAGATGTATTTGTAATGCCTTGGACCTGGATTCGTACCTTAAAAAAATGTAGCAAGAAATTCAATAAATATTTAAAAACATAAGAAAAACTCCCAGTACTGTCATGCAATCATAATAATAACGTTTAGTCTTTATTTTTAGCATTTAAAGTTTATGATAAACTTTTGCTATTTATGGTTAGAGAAATTACACGGGTTCAGAAATATTTTATTCAGCTTTTAAAACTTGACTATATACTATAAGTTTCTAATGTTATTATATAGTCTGATAAGCATTTTGAAGGGTTGAAGATTACTCCTTAATTGTAATGTAATTTTGCGGCATGGTTACACTATTTTCAATCTTGGTTTAAAGATTTTATTTACTGTTGGAGATCATCCTCTCGACAGTCACTAGAAAAGTTTCATTGTCCTTCTTAATTATTTTTAATAAACTCACCCATTCATTTTCTGTAATAATTTACACTTTTGATAGCCATTAATTTTTTTAAATTGCCATTAACATTAAATTGTTTACACTGTAGATAACATTTTCTACAGTCCACTATGTAAACCCCTTTCTTTTTCTAGTAAAGCCCTTCTACTTTTTCTTGACTAATTTCCCCAAGTATTTCTTGATATTGCTTTCTTTAAAAATATGAACTGTATATTTTTTGAATGCTGCTGATTTTGAGCTTATTCATTTAATCGATTCACCTTTTTCTGCACCCTTTAACTTATTCAGTGTAGCTAATTTATTTCTCCTTCAAGGAAGGAAAACACTTAGTTTTATAAATTTATCTTCATTGAAATTCAATTAATTTTAGTCTGTCTACTTAAATATTGACTTAGAGTGTACTGAGATTCCATCTTGATCCAATATTTATTTAAGGGAATAGTTTTGACTATTCAAGCAGTAGAAAATATTTTTTAATTATTTAAATTAACATTGAAGTTTTATTCAATGTCAGTTAGCTATATATTCTGAATAAATTCTAATTTACCACAAGCATTTTTCCATGGAGCCAAATGCAATTTTTAAAAAGTGATTCCTTTAGCATAGTTTTCTGTGTTCTAGTGCTTTTTGTTTTGGTTATATAAAAGTTTATTATGTTTTTTAAATGATTATCTGTTTCTTTACTGTAAAATGAAATTTTACATCTTTGGGGATTTTTTTCTCTTTAAGTAGGGTGTGTGTCTGTGTGTGTGAGTGTGCATGTCTGTGTGTACTGTATTTATGTCAACTATCATTTGTTTCCCCTTGAATTTCTGTTGTTTTGTTTTTAACCTTATTATGTTATTGTTGCTTTAAACTGCATAAGAAAATTAATTTTAAAAAATACAAAATTAAAAATTTTCTTTTCAAGGATTATAAATCATTTTGTTGTGTTTTGTTGATGGTGATACTATTCCTTTTTAATGATATTTTATGTAGAAATACTATATGTTTATATATACTGTACAAAGGCAAAGATTTTCTTGAGAGACCTCAACTAATGCCTACTTAATTTTCAAATCAGAAAAACAAATGTGATAACCTTTCATGAAAGATGATGGTGAATCCTTTTTCACTTAACAATTTATTTACCCAAAAAATCTAAATTTTATTCTCCAGAATTAAAGGAGAAAATGTAAGTCAGTACATAATTTTATTGTTTCAGCTATTGAAATGAAATTTATTTAGTCATATTTATTTAGTCACATCCCTGGTCTGTAAACTAGTTCATTAGAAGCAAAAAAGCAGTTTCTTCCTACACTACTTTCTATACTTTTTGAATTATTTGAAATCATATCTTACTGTTCTGGATTATATGTTTGCATATTTTTCATCTGGTATAATATATCTAAGTAATCTATTTTTCTAGGGCTTCTATATACAAAAATTTATTTCTTTTATCTCTCTTTAGAGTGACAATTTAGTTGAATCATAAGTTCTGATCTTTGCAGTGCATCCCAGATTTTCCACCAATAGTCTAATATTTAGGTTGTAGACAAGAACTCTAAGTTTTGTGTTTTTAAAGTTAATTAGCCATGTTCTGTAATGATATATATTTAAGTATATTTTTATACATCATTTATAGTCTCTCAATTTTAATCTTTTTTCTTTGGAATTTTGGACTATTTTTGAGATTACCATCTAATTATCTGTTTCTCTTGTTTGACTTAATTATTTCTTACCTGCAACTTGAATTTTTATCAAACAATCCCATTCTTTTTTTCACAAGGTCACTTCTCACATAAATTTTAACAGGATTATAACCATGATCAATTTTAATTTGCAATATAGTAGCCAATACTTAATCTGTAATAACGAGCTACATTTGTATATGAATTTTCAGAACCAGTCCTTCATGTGATTTCTCATACACTAATTACAAACTAGGGGAAAAAAAAGACTAATAGAAACCAATTAATTCTAATTCACACAATTGGTAATTCTGGAATACGGCGTTCAAATTCTAATTTCTCAGACTTCAGAGTCTAAATTATTCATAATTAGGCTCAACTGCCTTCCGAACTCTTCTCAACAATTTTTCAGTGATTTCAATTCCAGGGAAGAATTTTCCTCTAATTTCTATACTCCGTTCCAGAAACATACAAAGGTGTGAGATACATTTTTCTTTTACTCCTTTGACTCTGATGAAAACTAACTGATCCGGAAAAGTGGAAAAATGAGGCCGTCCAAATAGCACGTCACTGCTTCCTAATCACCGTATGTATGAGGGTGTGTGTGAGAGAGGAGACTGATGTACAGTTCTTACAAATCATGATGTAAGCCAGTCATGTGAATCCACTTTTTGAGAACAGAGAATACTCCCTCTTCTCATCGCCTGCAGTGGTGGCCACAAAGCCACTATGATGAAACACCGTAAGCTGAGCCGCGGTGGTGAAGCCATTTATGGTGCCCTCCTATTGACTGCGGGTGGGATCCATAGTTCGCTTCTAACTATGGCACAACTGATGGGCTGTCCTTGCTGTGATTATTGATTTTGTTTATTTTATTGTTTACTTTTGTACTTTTTGTATTTCATCAGGTTGAAGTAGGATCATACATTTAAAAAATTATATAGCATGCTTAAGAATAAGCCTCGAAGTAGAACTTGTATACGCGTGCTCTAGGCACTAGGAAGAAGAAAAATTCACTAAGTGGATCCAGGTTGTAACACAGGACAGGGGAAAATACCAAATATGTCCACGTGAGTGGCCCAAATCTGAGCCGCTGTTTGTGCTTTGTTCCGTCCAAGCGTCCTAAGCTACAGAGGCCAACAGGGTTGGGATCTGATGGGTGCAGTAAGGGAAATGTC
Organism: Hystrix cristata; assembly: GCA_004026905.1. Taxonomy (NCBI): domain Eukaryota; kingdom Metazoa; phylum Chordata; class Mammalia; order Rodentia; family Hystricidae; genus Hystrix; species Hystrix cristata. The sequence continues at coordinate 6,757 of PVJO010031044.1, forward strand.
TGAAAATCACAAGAGGGAAGGGAACAGGAGCAACTGCCATCTGTCATCTCTTCTTAGATGCCTGCAACTTGATTCACATGAATCGGGATCTCTTTTCTTTTCCTACCACCTGAATGATAATCATTCTTCTTTCTAGTGGAAGAATAAAATAAGTGTCATAGTCAAGTGGAATTCCCCAAATATTACAAACAGTTTTGATAGTTCAGATCTTGAGTGAACATACAATTCAGTGAGAACAGTGCATTTGTGTAATAGAATTTGCGTATATTCATATTGCTAATTTTATAGTGCACTCATCAATTGCAAGTTTCTCTGATGTATTAAAGCATGTTCTGTCACTTTGTTGCCATCAGTGTTTTCTTTTGTTTCCTGGTTTTCACCTTCTTTTCTTGCTGTTTCTTTCCTTCCCCATTTTCTTCAACCTTGTTTTTATGTGTTCTTCAAATAACATTGTTAAATTAGAGAAGAATTCTTTAGGGATTTCAAGCAACATTTTTCCTTTTAGTTGGACTATAGTTTCCTTTCAAATGAAGTTACATTAATGGGACATTTAAATAGAAGCCGGATCTCAGGAATGGACTTTTTGTTGTTGTCACATTACTTTAATTATTTCTTAATTTAGTCAGCATTAGGTACAACTTTAGGTGCCTGAAGAGAGTAATTTACTGATGTACATAAGGCATGTCTGTGAGTCAGAGAATTTAAAATCCAGTCAAATGAGGTGACATACATTATAACTACAATGTGTGGGAAATAGTGATTAGAGGAATAGAAAAGGTTAGAGATACAGGAATATTTATCTTTCTTCTGAGGAACTCATAGATGATGTTCAGAAGTTAAAGACTGAACTGAATTTCTAAAAAATTGGTTCAATTTGGAAAATAGAGGATTAGACACATGGAGACACAAAGCAGGAAAATGAGTGCCAGTGGTTGGAGAACGAGGGTAGGTTTGTGAGTAGAAGAGAGAAACGGGAATGACTCTTTTCCAGTATGACGAGTGATTTTCAGCTGAAATCTGGATATTTGGTGTATGGTATTATGAAATTGGGCCTTTAAACCTTCTGTTTCAACTGGATTTTTTCTTTTTCTCTTTTATATAAATTTTATTTGTACATTTTAGATATACATAATTATCACATCCATCGTACGGATTTTGTACCTGTACATGATATATTTTGATTTTCTTTTTTTCCCCTTTCCCCTCCTTCCCTTTGACCCCTCCTCCCTTATTTACCTCAGCTTTGTTCCCACTTTTTCCATCTTTTCTCTTTTTCTTTTTTCTTTCTTTCCTTCCTTTCTCCCTCTCTCCCTTCCTTTGTTCCTTCCTCCATCTCTCTCTCTCTTTCATCCTTTCTTCCTTTCTTCCTTCCTTCTTTCCATTCTTCCTTTCCTTCTTTGTTTTCCCAGGAACTGAATGGAGGGATTTTACACTGAGCTGCAGCCTCAGTTCATGTTTTACTTATTTATTTTGAGGCAGGGTCTTGCTATGTTGCTAAGGCCCTCAGGCTGGGCTCAAACTTGCGATCATCCTCCCTCAGCCTCCTAGAGTGCCGGGATAGCAGTTGTGTGCCACCATGCCTGACTACGCAACTGGCTTCTCTGGGCAGGGCTTCCACAGGGGATGGGAAGGCGTGGCTCCTTGCCATGGCCCTGTTGTGGAAATCCGGGTTCCCCGCTTTGCCTCTTTTGAGTACCAAGTGGGAGAGGGCTCCTCGGCTCCTTGAAGGTGGAATTTTACACTAGCCAGGAGGCCTTTCCCCAGCTGGGAAGTACAGTATGGCCTCATTACTGCTCCCTCTATGGCCTTACTGACCCCACAGAGCAAGGAGTGTCCTCTTCAGTGCAAGCCAGTGGAGTGAGTCCTGACTCTCTACCAAGCCTCCTCCTACACCTTTCTAGTGAGGAGGGGCAGATGTACCCTCCCCCACAAGGGGGGAAATTTCTGGCTTTTCTGCTGGTCTCTGCTGACACCTGGGGTGGGGGCTCTTTACTGCTTACCCAGCGTGAAAGCCCTGACTCTACATTGGCCTGCTCTGTCCCCACCCCACTGGAGGAGGAGCTATGCCTCCTTTTGCCCCTTGTGAGCCTCCTTCCTGGGCCTTCCTAGGAGAGGTGAGGCCACATTGTTCTCTGAGTTGTTTGGCTGGAGTAGAACAATTATTGACTACACATGTTCTGTCTTTCTAGGCTGCACTTTTCTTCATCTTTTTTTTTTTTTTCCTAAAGATAGAGAAAGTAGGCTTGGTTTTGGAGAGGTGTATTTTCCACCTGCAAATATTAACAACTTAACCAATTGATGGGATCTATGAAGCAAAAGAAACTCAGGTAATATATCACCATGCCATTCCTAGGACTGCAAAGTCACTAGTCATTCTGTCTTCCCCTTTTCACCTTTCAGAGCCTTCATGTGCAGGTTTTATATTTAATGTTCAGGGTTTTCAATTGTTCTTGGTAGAATGAATAAGAAAAATTATGTCCACTCAGTCTTCCCAGAAGAAGAAATCATGGAACCAGATGTAAAAATAAAATTAATGGAAGCATGTGCGAACCAAGCATTTTATAGTCAACCAAGCAAGGCCTCAATTTTTTACTACACATGCTAATAACCTTATTCAGTGTATTTTTAATCATAGACTTGAAGTTATCATCTTTGTGAGTTTGATTTAGGTTTTCTAGGCTTTCCTATCTCTAGAATATTTTTACTTTTTCTCTCTTCTTGGACATTTGAAATACAGTTGTGATAAATATTATCTTTTCCTCCTAATTCTATCATTTATGTCAATTTTGGATCAGTTTTGAATGAACCATTCACTTAATTATTGTCCCGTTTCTGTTCGTGCTCAATAATTTGTATTGGATTCCATACATTATAAATCATATATGCTGAATGGCTGATATTTTCATACTGTTATAAATATTCATTATTTTCCTTCTAAGCCATTCAGGATTTTTAAAAACATGTTTGATCTTATGGAGTTACTCTTCTATGTTGTGTTATGTGGTATCAGATCAGCACTGGATCTAGGTTTCATCATTCCTTTTCTGGGGATAAACTCTGCATTTTCATCTCCAGTGATGGTAAGATTTTGTTCAGGCTGACAGGCAACATTCCTAGAGTTTTCTCTCATTCAAGGGATTTTTTTTCTTTGCTATTTCGAATGATTCTTCCCATGTCCTTGGGTAGATTTACACACATCATTGGGAATCCAGTAAGTCTTCCAGGGGAATCCTCAGAGACCTTCTTAGTTTTCTCTCTGTATCACTCTGTCATGGAAAGCACTCTGTTTCACAGAATGAGTATCTTTGATGCAATTTGCTTGAGTGGCATCAATATCTTTTATATATTACAAATTTTCTCAGTCTAAAATCATCTTAAAATAAAAAGTTTAAAAAAGTTTTAAAAGCATGGTTATCTAAGAATGCATTTAGCCAAGTACGAGCAAGATATCTACATTAAATTTCTTAGAAGAAGCTAAGAAACACTGAGCGTGCCCAGTCTCTCAGAAGAATTCAAGAGATCCTAGAGAACCAGAGACATATATCCTATTCATGGATATAAGAAGACTCAATAGGATTATTATTTAATTATTCCAAAATGCATCAATCTATTCTATAAAACACAAAACCTGCCGTGATTTTAAAATTAGTATAAAACACTTTATTTTAAATTTACCTTTCATTTGCACTACAGTTCAACTTCAGTAGACACTGAGTAAATTAGAAAAATATAATAGGTAGATGATGTGGACTGGAAAGCGTACATCTTTTGATCTACATGAAAATAATTAAAAGCTAATAATAAGCAAAGAAATTCAAGGGTATTTTATTTAATTCTATATTATAAGCTATATAATTAGTTATTGCCATGATTCAAAAATCTTAACAAATGTATTGTTCTAACCAAAGTATCTAATTCTTTGTCATTTCATAGTTATTGAGATTTGATCTTTGGGAATAAGGCATTGTACTCTCAGATGCCAATTTAAGAAAAATTACAGGGAAGTATCCTCCTACCAATATGTTAATGCTTATTCAGTGATAATGGTTAGGATTAGTTACATCTCTTTTACTGGGAGACATAAAACCCAAAAGAATCCACATTGGTTGATTCCACTTTTATGTAACTCTAGTCCAGGCAAAATTATTTCATAATGACAAAAAGAAAACCAGTATTTTGCTGAAGCAAATGTTGCAGGCCATGCCTACAAGGGGCCAGGGAAATGTTCTCAGATGATGTAAATGTTGACTGTGTGTTGGCAGCTACATGAGTGAATGTATGTATCAAAAGTCATTTAACTATGCACTAAAAACAAGGACAAGAAAAGAAACACAAAAAAGGACAAAAAAAGGCAAAAAAAAACCCCAAAACACAAAAAATAAAAACAAGGACAGTTGTTATATGTAAGCGATAACACAATAAAGTCAATTAAAAATAATACACATTTTTCTTAATCGTGCAGAAACAAAAGAAGTCTTTACATTCATTGAAGCCCCTGCCCCAGCCAGAGCAATGATATCCATATCAGCCAGTGACAGACTGCTCATTTTATAAAGTAAAACTCTCATAAAGGACATTTATAAGAGTAGAGCTGCACCCTACACAATGAGGATGTGGAAATGAAAGAACTTGAAATAATTGAGATAAACATATGAGCCAGAGCCACATGAATCTCTTAGAAAAAGCTAAGAAACACTTTGCGTGTGCACAGTCTCTCACCGAATAATACATGTGAGTGTCGTTCTGTTTTAGTTTAGGTTTCATTGAGATATATTGATAGATGGAATGTCGCAAGAGTTTTTGGATATCTATGACATTCTAGATGTTGCTGAGTTACAAAGATGAATCAAACCAATGCTACCCCACAAGGAACTGTAAATATAAAGAGGAAAACAGACAAGCACAAGAGTAGCTCTAAGGTGCATACTTTTCTACAATGATATATTCCAAGAAATAACATATTTAGGATACAGACAAAACTTTAACAGCCCTCCTGGAAAGGCACACTTGATTAGCAAATCAGAATGTTAAAAATACACCATTGATCTAAACTTTAAAAATAAAAAAAAAACATAAAAGAGTATTCTTTATGACAGCATTTGCAAATGTTAACTTTCTAGTGAAGTTGAAGGGGTCTACAGAATCATGTAACACATTCAGTTCAAAATCAGTATTGAAATGGAGCCCCAGAAACTCAAATAACCACCTTCTTCTGAGCCACGAAAGAATAATTTAGCTCTGCCGAAGGGGTGATATGTTTCTTGAAACTCTTATCATTTTTTTTCATTTCTCTGATATAATGCAACTAATCCTCATGGAGTTTAGCTTTAAAGTCTCTTTAAGTCCGCAGCAAAATATTACCATATCTGCATTTAAACATACTGTTCTCCACTAGGAGGATTGGATGTGAGGATGGTGCTTAGCAAGATCGCAAAGCCCAAGAGCTGTTACTACTCTGTTAACTGGCTAATTTGCACTCTAAATGGAGACATTAGAAGGAAATGAAGCTCTCTTTCCATAATTGAAATAACTCTTTGCCTGCAAACTTTTTAATTCTTCAATTAAGGATTCTTTGTAACCTTCCATTTCTTTATTCCAGAGTTACAGATTTGCATTACTTTCCATTTTGTTGTGCTCTTAATACAGCTGTATTGAGGTGTAATTCACGTGTCATACAATTCAGTCCTTTAAAATGTACAAACCAGGAATTCTTAGTATGATCACAAAATTGTGCTACTATTACCACAATCAGTTCTAAAGCATTATCATCACACACAAAAGGAAATCTACAACCATCAGTAGTTGATCACTTTGTATTATGGCTTATGTCTGCCGACTCCAAAGGAAAACTTTTCATTTAAAAAAAGACATAAAACTATACTCCCCATTAAACTTATTTTGATATTATGATAGTATGATATTTTGATAGATATTTTGATAGTATGATATTTAAAAAATGTGAAAAAGAAGAGAAAGACTAGCCATACCAAATGGAGAGAATATGATGCGATCTCTAAGGGAAACTAAGTGTCTTGAAGCATCAAACATACACCTATCATATATTGCTGTCATTCTCTAACTAGGTATTTATTCAGGAGTAACAACTAAAGAGTTCATCGAGAGAAGACCTTTGTAAAATACGTGTGAGTTGTAAACTGAAAGGGAGGAACAAAATTTGAAATAAAAAGGAGATATATTATACTATTGCATTTATATAAACTTCTATAAGTTCAAATATAGTGACAAAGAGAAAATCAGTGATTCCTTGAGAAATAGAGGGAGAAGGGCTTGAGAAGGCGATACGAAGGCGTGGCAGGCTACTTTTGACAGTGACAGATATGGCCATTATTCTGACTGTGCTAATGGATTCAAGTATATAAGAAATATATATGACATGTATGTCAAAACGTATGAAATTGCACACTTTAAATGTACGCATTTTAGGGCAAAGACCATAAATAAGCTGTTCAAATTTTTCTTTAGAAATGCTCCTCTATTGTTGCTTTGTTTTACACGCTGGTTTTGCCAATTCGAAAGCTAGTATTTTTTCCTTCATGATTTATTTTCCTAGTTGTCTTGAGGATCTTACCTTGTCTTTAAACTGTGGTTTAAGTATAATAACTGTAAATTTAAGTAGAATTTGTTTCAGAGATAATGATTCTAGTTAATAATGATTCTAGGTAATAATTCTAACTTTGTTGGGTTCTTTGTGAGACTTTTCAACATGTTCATTAAAGTTTTTATTTCCAGTTTGAATAAGAGTTTAAAATATGCTGTCTAGTCCATTGTCCTATTTTTCTGCAATAGGGAAGGAATCTAATAATATAAAATGTATTTTTTTGCTGTTTTTCAATTCCTCTATTTTTAGAACATTTTAATTTTTCTTTTTGTTTTTCTTTTCTTGTCTTTTTAAATTAAATTTTCACATGATCCTATTTTCATTCTCTCTGAAATTTATTTCCTTGTCTCAGATCCACAGTCAGCTTGGCTTTCTTCTTGCTGTATTTGGGCTTTAGTAAATGTGTCTGGGAGGAAGCCTGGGCATTTATGAGGCTCACGTTGCCGACTTTTCCACTCTCCGTTTTCTATTTTACAATGTGTGAAACAAAGTCATTCACATATCTCATCCAATTTTTCATTCAATTGTGGTGCAAGTGCCATCACAGTATCTTCACAAAACAACAAAAGAAATTTCTGATAGTTTTCTGAAAGCATTTCGTACTAAATCTTCTCTAATGTATTTTCCAAGGATTCCAATGCTTTTGTTTTTTGGGGTTTTTTATTTTGTTTTGTTTTTTTGTTTGTTTTTTGCCAATGCTTTTGATTTTGCTTCTTTTTTAGTAATTGAGGATGCATGCCCAGTTTAAGTATACTTATTTACAAATGTTATGCTTAATATTTGAGTGTACTACAGCGTCTTCATTATTAGAACATATATTAGCTTAGAAATGAATAAAAGACATGATAAAATATTAAGTTCTTCTCATTTGCACTTAAGGTATAGAAAACAGGAAAAAGTACCACTTCCACTATTACAACAACAACAACAACAAAGATCAGAGAAATTTGCCAAATAATAATTTTTATTATATTTATCAAAGAGTTGATCAGTTAGCTCAAAAATGCAAGGAAGGATAGAAGTCTCTAAGGAAAGAGGTATTGACGCAACAATTGCTGCAGAAAAATTAAACAGGTAAAGGAGATTTTAATCAAAAGAACTGCAGTTGGAGAGAATCCAGAATTCAGGCTGGTCTTGACTCCACTAAAACAGAAGGTAGGAGGGCTTTTAATTGGTAGAATAAGCTGTTGGAAAATACTGCAGGAGGTTAGGGGGAGAGGCACAGGCCATCTGTGTTTGCTATTGACTTTAGCGAAAGGAAAACTTAACTTCTCAAATCTTTATGACAAGATGTCCTTTTGCAACTTGGAGCAAAACAATCACTGAAATTATCACCTATCTCTCCCCAGGGATTCGGAGACAGAGTTTCTGTCTTTTTGATGACTATGTTTCAAAAGGAAA
>PVJO010031045.1:0-14760 GCA_004026905.1 Hystrix cristata
TTTCTTGAGAACATACTCTTAAGTGAAATAAATCGGACACTCATGAGCACACATCGAATTGTTTCTCTGATATGAGAGACCATAACTGTAAATAAGGACAAAGAGGTGTAATAGATATTATATAAAAGGAGGATGGTGTGCAGAGGAGAGGAGTGCTAGAAAGAAAGAAGGGGAAAAGCAGAAAGGCAACAGGGGAAAGGGAGGGGAAAGGGAAAATATGGAAAATGATGAATGAACCTGATATAAATAGGGGGGGAGGGAGGAGAAGGGAGGGGTGGGGGAGAGGGGGAGAACCAAGATGCACCATGTATAGGTACAGAATAAATGTAATGAATGTGACCAATGTATGTAGAATGTACCAAAACATGCTCTTGGTTTAAAATAAAAAATAAATAAATAAATAAATAAATAAATAAATGTTATGGCTTAAAAATTTTCATTTGTCACCTATCAACTTATAATCATGTACAAATTTCTTAATTTGTTATATTCAAGTTAGTAAGGCTTTTTGAGGAAGGATATGTAACTCACATGGTTTTGTGAAGACTGGTTTAACTATATATTGTACATGCTTGTACATGTGAATGTTTATGTTTGACTGTATGCTGCACTTATCCCTGGAGATATACAGCAATTGCTCACTAAATTATACCTACATTACTATTAAAGCTTTATTTGTGTGTGCTTATTTAACCATTGTATTGTCTTGGGTGGATGCCACAGATAGCAAAGCTTTTCTAATTCTCTTCACTTTTTAGTTTTATATGTGGATTCAGTATTTTACTTCTTTTTGGCACCTTACAACACCAAAGAATAGACTTAAAAGTAATATTTTGACTCAAGTTTGGTAAAAATATCCCTGTCAATCACTGACTTGAATCACAAGCTAACATCCATGGGAGCACATTTTAAAAATGGACATATCAATCATCATAGACTCACGGAAACTAAGAATAATATCTCTGACTATAGATACCAAAAATATCTCAAGAAAAAAATTTCTTGTCAGAACATTGGCTTGATGTAGCTTTGGGTAAGAGTAATTATAAAGCATTCAGTCATTTGATATTTCAGTGACATTGGTCAAGTGACATAAACTCTTTAAACATCTATTTTCTTTGCTACAAACTGGAAACAACTGACATTTTTACTTAAAATGTGAAAGCCAAATAAGATAATCTATGTTAAAATACTTTATCTGGACAAAAACCATAGGATCATCCCAACAGATGCAGCAAAGGCATTTGACAAGGCCCAATACCCATTCATGATAAAAGCCCTGCAGAAAATTGGAATAGATAGTCTTTATCTCAATCTGATAAAAGCCATCTATGACAAACCAACAGCCAACATCATACTAAATGGTCAAAAACTAAAAGCTTTTACTCTAAAATCTGGAACAAGACAAGGATGTCCACTCTCACCACTCTTATTCAATATAGTTCTGGAAACATTAGCCAGAGCAATTAGACAAGAGAAAGAAATGAAAGGAATAAGGATAGGAAAAGAAGAAGTTAAATTATCATTACTTGCAGATGACATGATACTCTATATTGAGGACCTCAACAAGTCCACCAAAAAACTTCTAGATTTAATAACCAAATTCAGCAGCGTAGCTGGATACAAAGTCAACACTCAGAAATCAATAGCATTCCTGTACACAAACGACAGATTCACCAAGAGGGAAATTAGGGAAACAATGCCATTCACAATAGCATCAACAAAAATGAAGTACCTAGGAATCAATCTAACAAAGGAAGTAAAAAATCTATACAACAAAAACTACAGTACTTTGAAAAAGGAGATTGAAGAAGATATCAGAAAATGGAAAGATATCCCTTGCTCCTGGGTAGGAAGAACCAATATAGTGAAAATGGCCATACTCCCAAAACTGCTATACAGATTTAATGCAATCCCAATTAAATTAGCAATAGCATACCTCACAGAATTAGAGAAGACAATCCTAAAATTCATTTGGAACCAAAAAAAAACCTAGAATAGCAAAAGTAATTCTGGGCAACAAAAGCAAAGCAAGGGCCATCACAATCCCTGGCCTAAAACTATACTACAAAGCTACTGTAATAAAAAACAGCATGGTACTGGCTCAGAAACAGACCCCTAAGAACAATGGAACAGATTAGAAGATGAGGAAACAGATCCAAACACTCTCAGTCACCTTATCTTAGACAAAGGGGCCAAACAACCTCACTGGATGAAAGACAGTCTCTTTAATAAATGGTGCTGGAAAAACTGGCTCTCCACATGCTGAAGGTTAAAACTAGACCCGTGTCTTTCCCATGCACTAAACTAAAGAAACACTAAATCTATTGGAAGATAGAATAGGTAGAACTCTTGAAGACATAGATGTAGGCAAGGACTTTATGAACAAATCCCCAATTGCCCAGGAAATATCACAAAGAATCAACAACTGGGACCTGATCTTACTAAAAAGCTTTTGCACAGCAAAAGAAACTACCAACAGAGCAAAGAGACAACCCACAGAGTGGGAAAAAATTTTTTACCAGATATTCCTCTGACAAAGGATTAATATCTTGCATATATAAAGAACTCAAAAAAATCAGACACCACCCCCCGTTTAAAGACCCAATTCAAAAGTGGGCAGCAGGAATGAATAGATATTTCTCAGATGAAGAAGCAGAAACAGCAGATAGACATATGAAAAAATGTTCAACATCACTGGTCATTCGAGAGATGCAAATTAAAACAACCCCGAGATTCCACCTCACTCCAGAAAGAATGGCTATTTTCAACAAATCAGCCAACAACAAATGCTGGAGGGGCTGTGGAGAAAAGGGAACCCTTCTCCACTGTTGTGGGAATACACACTGGTGCAACCGCTATGGAAATCAGTGTGGAGATTCTTCAGGGAACTAGGACTAGAGATTCCATTTGACACAGCTATTCCTCTTCTTGGTATCTTCCCAAAAGAATTAAAAGCATCATACCACAGCAATATATGCACACCCATGTTTATAGCAGCACAGTTTGTAATAGCAAATGCCCATCAACTGTAGAATGAATAAAGAAAATTGACTTTTTATACAATGGAGTACTACTCTGCCATAAAGAACAATAAGCTTGAGATATTTCTAGGTAAATGGATTAATCTTGAGACCATACTCTTAAGTGAAATAAATTGGACACATATGTTTAATACCACATTGTCTGGTGTGAGAAACTGAAAGTGTAAATAAAGACTAAAATGTATTATTTTGGGAAAGGGAAGAAAATGTCCAAATGGGAAAGGGAACAAAGGAGGGGGAAAGGAACAGGGGGACAAGAGAAATAAGAAATGGAAGGAAAAAATGGAAACAAAGGTTTTGTAAATAGGGAGGTAGGAGGGGGGTGAAGGGAGGGGAATGGGAAAAAAAGAAGCAACAAGATGTCATGTACAGGTACAAATCCCCTATGATGAATGTTATCACTATGTACATCTAAAATGTACCATTGAAATAAAATTAAAAAAATAAAATAAAATACTGTCTCCAGCTATACAATGAAAACCAAATAAGATAATCTATGTTAAAATACTTTATCCAGCTATACAATAAATGAAAATATAGTCATAAACTCTGGAGTATTAACCTAGAGAAAAATAAGTTTTGTTTTCATTTGTAGTTGGCAAATTTCAATAGAAAATAAAGATAAGGAAAAATATGAATGTAAAGGATCACATTGAGATGAACAAACTAGGATTAGAGAACACTGGTGGAAAATACATTAAGCTCATTTACAAAATGGTGGACAGTTAGGTTCCAATCAATAAAGCTTTTTGGGTATTTCCTTTTAGTTTATTTTTTATTAGAATATGTTTGCAGTATGTGAGGATTACATTCCTTGTGGGGAGTTGGAACATGTACATAACACATCTTAAATCCTTTTTCATATTCTCCCCTGCCCTGTCTATTCCTCCCACCATCTCTTGATTCCCCTTCTACTTTGAGAAAGGCCTATCACCCTACCTCTTTTTTTTTTTCTTTTCTTGCCCTACCTCTTTTTATTGGAGCTTTCACTTTGCTCTTTATATTTTGTGTTTCTCATATAAAAGAAGCAATGTGACATTTAAATTTGTGTATCTGATTTGTTTCACATAACCCTGTGGTCTCAAGGTACATCTATTTCCTGTGAATAACTCAATTTTGTCCTGTTTTATGGCAGATTAGTATTCCATCATGTAGGAACATCATGTTTCCTTTGTCAGTTCATCTGTTGATAAACATATAAGTTGCTTCTACAATACAGCTCTTATGAATTGTGCTGCAGTAAACATAGGTACGCACATGTCCCTATAATATGATGCCTTTAACTTTTCTGGGAAGATACCTAGAAAGGGAATAGCTGGGCCAAATGGAATTTCTAGTTTAATTTTTTGAAGACTCTCATACTGATATCCATAGTTATTATACTAGTTTGCATTCCCATCAACAATGTAGAAAGGTTCCTTTTTTTCTCACAGCCTCCCCAGCATTTGTTATATGATTTCTTGGTGCTGAGAAAACTGGCTATCCACAGCAAAAGGCCGAATATAGACACATATCTTTCATCATGTACTAAACTAAAATCAAAATGAATCAAAGAACTAAATGTTAAAACAGAAACACTTAAATCAAGAAAACTTTTAAAGTCATAGGTATAGGGAAAGACTTTGAACAGAACCCCATATGTATAAAAAACAGTACCAAGAATCATCAAATAGGAACATGTGAAATTAAAAACTTTCTGTACAGCAAAAGAAACCACTAAGCGAGTGAAGAGACAACCTAGAGAATGAGAAAAAAATTTACCAGCTTTTCCTCAGAGAGTGAGAAGTCATATCTAGAATATATGAGGGACACAAATCAGAGCCTCCAAAGTAAAAGACCCAACCAACAAATAGGCAAGTGGAATGAGTAAACACTTCTCAGAAGAAATCAAAAATTACCAATAAATTCCTGATGAAATACTCGATATTTCAGACCACTAGAAAAATACAAATTAAAGCTTTCTTTTTAAAGAACACTTAGAAGGATGATTGTGTTCCAGAGAAGCTCAGTAAGAGGATGTTCCAGATACCCAGCTGTAAATAGGGGGGCAATTTTCCCAAGGCTAAGAATATGTGATATACTATCCATTGAAATAATGTAGCATTATGTGTTTCATTCATATAAATTGAGTATCCACTTACTTATGTATTATATTCACTTAAGTATTACCCAGGCATAATAAAATTCACCAAAAATAGCATTTATAAAAATAAGTCAAGTATTTTAAAAGTCCTACTTATTAGGCCTGTGAACTCAAAGCAGAATAAAGGAATTTAAATTGGATCCTTCATCAATATTTCATCAAACTTGAAGCAATGACTATTATGCTACATTTATTTTAAAAAGCCAATGAAAATTTAGTTAAAAATAAAGCATGGAAGCAATAACTATTTTATTACAGATAGATGTAACCCTTCAGCTAGGAGATGCCAGATATGACTGTTTTTTTCACCTGGAAAATAAAAAAACTAAAAATTTTAAAAGCCCGTGTCTGTTTTTGAACAGAAAGTTTATGTTCATTCACATTACTCTGTTTTTAAATGTGTAGAAAAGCATTTCATGATTCACTAAAAAGTAATATCTGTTTCACCAATTTTTTTTCTTTTTGTCTATAATATAGATCCTAGATTAAAGCGAGCCAGAGGGCCTGACTTTCATTATGATAACTCTGAGGAAAACACACCCAGTAAGGTACACACAGGCTCTCTGAAATAAGCTCTTTTGCTCCAGCAAACCCTGAGATAAATGGTCTGAAGTAAGATTTTATTTGAAGTTTATTAAAAAGCTGTTTGGGAAAAGATAGTGATACCTATTTTCACATTAAAACAACATCCAAAAGCAGAACAATATAGAGCTTACTTACAAAACTCAACTAAAAACAGCAAAATGTGAAGTGGAGCGAGATGTCTTGCAATTTATCCTAGAAAAACTCAGCAAAAAAAGATAGCTATGAAGAAATAGGGATTTTCTTTTATCAGCAGTACCAAATTCTCACGCAATAGTTCATACTTTTAACATAAATGATAATTTTGGAAATCACATTTATAATTAAAACATATTACTAACTCTACATATGTGCCAAATGACTAAAAACAGAATGAAACTTTTTCACATACATAGAAACCTGGAATAACGTTTCTGGATGATTCTTCCCCACACTTCTATAAACTTAGGTTATCCTGGACAGCGTTCCCAAATGATGCTAAGGCCTGTGTAAAAACTGGTAGACCGGGGCTGGGGATTTAGCTCAGTGTTAGAGTACTTGCCTTGCAAGCACAAGGCCCTGAGTTCGATCCCCAGCACCAAAGAAAAAAAAAAAAAAAATGGTAGATTTTCTTTCCAGAATATAATGTAGTTTATCTTCCCATTTCAGCAAAAATAATTATCTGGTTATCAGCAAACCTAATAACTTTTCCAACTGCATTAATAAAACATGAAAGTATATTAATGAAAGAATCAGAACAGGGTGGACAGCCCTAAATATTTCTTCAGAGGGTTCTGATTAAGATCCTTAAATTCGTACCTAAAAATATGATTTAGAAACAGCTCAATCAGCACAACAGTTATTATAGCCAGATTCATCAAGCAATTAAATATGAAAAATATAAAGTAATTGCATATACTAATAGGTAAATGTTGAAAATAAGTATAACTCCTAAGAAGGGAATTCCAGAGCCTGGCTAGTCAGGGAAGCCAGCTCTCTACCCTAGTTCATTTACTGTACTGTACACCTCTCGTCTTGAATGATTACTCTTTTATTTAATGTTACAGGGCACACTGTAGAGTCAAACAGGTTTCCATAGCAAGTATCACTGTTACTCTTGGTACTATCATAAATACGTCTTGCTTTTCTAGATCTTTCAGCCTTGCTTTTTCCCCTACTTTCAACAGTCCTTTTTTTCTCTCCTCTTTTCTGTCAAGTTTTTTTTTAACCTGAATTTCTTCAAACTCACTTTGTTAAAATTTTATTTCTTTTTATTTTCTCCTGCCCTTGCTACTTCCCTCCTGCACACATTTCTAGTCCCTACACTGCTTTCATGTTTCAAGGACTCTGTGTTGCCTGCTCAGCTTCTTTCAGATCCGTCCCTTCTTCTCGGCTTGCTTGGAGGGGCCATTCATCTCCCTTTCAGGATACCTCCAAGCGAGCATTCCAGGAAGAAAAAAATTGTCCATTGCCACCAGGAGGGTAATTCTCACTAAGAATCATAAGAAATCTTCTATACTAGCTTCTGTTTCTTCTGTTTAAAGCAACTCCCAGTAGAATAAAAACAACATATTGAATGTGATGGCCCCATGGAATAGCAGAAATTGAATTCAGTCTATTTGAAGCAGGGCAGTTATTCTTTTATATTTCTCTTCGTAAGACTATTTTTGCCTGCAATTCTCCTTGATATGCCCTCTGACAAACAGCTGTAAAAATGCATTGACACAGAAGCAGGCACTGTGTCTGTACAAGGAGATAAGAATGGAGAAGGTGGTGGTGATAAGAAAGGAAATGCTAGTACAGTCAGCCTCTGCACAGGGCTGGCAATCTTCTCGGGCGCACTGGCATAATTAGTAGTTACACAGATCTACGTGTGGGAAACACCTTCCTGGCTGCATAGAAGGTTCCTGGATAAACTGAAGATGGAGCGCAATATAGAATCCCCATTAGGAACAGTTCACATGGGGAACTAGGAATTAACTGGGCATTAATCGTGGGGATGTAAAGGAAGAGAAAATGGAAGCAGAAGATACAGAGGTACAAATGGTCAATGGCCAATGCTGTGGTTGTTTCCTAGAACTGGACTGTTCCCTGATTATTATAACAGCCTCCTGTGAGTTAATTTCACGTTGCATTGGGATCACTCAATAAGAGGTTATTTGGCCTGCCAGTTTGCAAATAAATTTATTTTTAATATTTTTCTCTGATTGAAAGGAAACAATACATAAAGATACAAATAGGTCAGTACTTGAAAGTATGTGTGTTATTCTAGTGTAAAGAAGAAATGAAGAATGGTCCTAGTGTGATAAGAATTTAAAGGCTACCTTTACTAGAAATACTGATCCTCACTTGGTCATGTAGATGTCTGATGAGCCACTAAAAACAGGACAAAATCTCAGCATTTCTGCCTTTAATGTGGGATCTGTCTGCTTCCTACCACAAACTTTGGGTCAGATTCTTGCCTAACTCTGTAGGTAGACACCCAAATCATTTATTAGTTCTTACCTAAAAATGGTAATGCCTCCTCTTGAAGACACTAAAATAAGAGTAACTAAGATAGTTTCAAGATTTTCAGGGACCTGAAAATCAAGAGTGTCAACAGCTTTTACAATGTCTTGTTGTCCAGTGGAGCATCTTCTAGATGTCCCCACTTACTGTCCTAAATCTGAAAGAAAGCCCAAGTGCTGCCCTAACTTACTTCATCTCATCTTTCTGACTTGTTCTTGCTCTAATTCTCTCCTCAAATGACCTTATATTATAAGAACAATAGGTCTGATAATAAGTATCTTGTGAAAAGAAAGGAAACTTCCTGTTTTAGTTACTTTTCTCTGGTTGTTGGGACAGAATACCCGACACCCAAAGTTAGGGGAAGAAAGGTTTATCTGGCTCACAGTTTGCAGAGGTTTCAGTCTATAGTCCGCTGGGTCCGAGGCAGGGCGGCATGGCAGAGGCAGGGCGGACCGGCATGGCAGACCGGCAGCCCTGGCAGCAAAGTAAAGTGAGGAATCCAAGGAATGTAGGCAGGGAATGCAAGCAAGCAATGCAAACAAGCAGCTAATTAGCTTCTTCCTGTATCTTTTATCTAGACTACCTGTCTCCAGGGCCCAGGGCAGGCGGCACTCCCACCCCGAATCTCAGTCTCACATCCTTGATCCCAGCAGAAGGATGCCAAACGGATCAATGGATCAATTCAGTAATCACACACTCTAGATCCAGCTATCTCTTACCACATGAGGCTTTGGGGGGACATCTAGACACAAACCATAACATTTCCCCAAAGTAACAGCAACTTTCTTATCTCCATAAGGCCCACATGATCAATCCTGAAATATCGATCAACTATAACTCATCAAGATCATCAGCTATCAATCCTCACAGCCTTGCTGTGTGCTTGTGCTACATAACCCTGGAGAACTTGTCAGTACAGAGACAACATGGCCTAGCCTCCCAGGCCCCTGTTCCTTCCAAGTATGGCCATATGAAATCAATTCCCTTCCTATATCACCACTTTTTTCTCCGTGATCTTTTGGGGAGAGTGAATGGACCCAGATGTTGGGGCACCCAGGACCAGGCCACTGGTAGATCTACAGCAATACTAGCTCTGGTTTCACGACTAATATGTGAGCTTAGAAGTGTTCGTAAGGCTCCAGACACCATCAAGTACAAACTAAGAATTCTTCTGTGATCTCAAATTATATACTTATAAAACAACTTCAACATGCACATTTAATAATAATAATTATTGTTATTCGTATTTGATAACAGATCTTGTGCCAGGCACTATGCCAAGCATTTTACATATATTATCTCATTTAATTTTTATAACTTCCAAAGTTCTGCGTTCTATAAACAGTTTTTATTTTATATACAAAAAATAGACTTCAAGTAACTAATCTTAGCGAGTATTATACAGCTCATATTTACACTCTGCCTCAGTGTGAAGTCCAGAAATGTAACCATTAGATTATATTCTGCTATTCTTGTCTCTTCCTCTTCAAATTTTCCCTCAAAAAGCGCTACTCTTATGGCAAGCAAGTTCTCCACTGAATGCACTCTGATTGTTTTAACATTTTAGAGATATAAAAATATTTGTCATTTATGAAAGCTTTTGAACAATATACTTATTTCTTATTTATTTTCTGTATGATCTGGTGAAATGATGCTTATAAGGATGTGAATTGAACTGGCCACTGGGATGTTTACAACATGAAGCTGGAGCATGAATGAGAGCGGAAGAGTTAAGATGGACAGAGAGAGATGAAATCTCAGGCCAATCTTTCCCTGTGTGTTTCAATCACATAACCAGATCATTCTGGGAATCATGCAAATCCAGCAGAAATGATCATGGTTGAGACGATTCCTCTCTATGTTACAAACAATAGATATGTAACATAAATCGCAGACTCCAAGCAAAACAGATGTCCGTGAATAGGGAAACACAAAGAATTACGTGCTGTAAGTAATGCTACTCATCAGTAAAACAAAACAAACTACTGACATACAGAGCATGAAAGAATCCAGACAGGAAAGTGAAAATATTGCCTGAATCTATATGTATATGGAAGATCAAAAGCAGTTGCTCTCAGAAGAAAATTAATCTGAAAGGGACATGAAGGAATATTTGGGGTCAACAGAAAATTCAGTATCTGCTGCAGGGTGGTAGTTTAATGGGAATAGTCAATTCTGAAACATCAAATTACAGAAGATACATGTGTTTATTGTGTATTGACTCTATTTGAAAATCAAAAGAAGATGATTGCTGTCATTTGGGTAAGTACCCCCAAAGCCTCATGTGTGAAAGCCTTTGTCCCAGCAGGGGGCTATTAAGAAGTCACGTAATCTTGAAGAAGCATAGTCTAGGTGAAGTGCTTGAGCTCAGCAGGGCCTTGCCCTAGAGGGAAGATTGTGAGACCTCGCTGTCTTCCTTTTTTGTTTCTGGACCATGAGGTAAGCAGTTTTGCACCCCCACACACTCCGGCCATGGCGTGCTGCTGCAGGGCCAATGCAATGGGGCAAACTGACCATGGACCAAATCCTCCAAAACCAGGAGCCAAAATAACATTTTCTTTTTCTAAACTGATCATCTCATCTATTGTTATAGTGAGCAAATGCTAATTAGCAAAATAATATTCTATGTACCTCCTATTATATCAGTAACATCTAAACCTGCCATCTAAACCAGTACTATTAGCCTCTCATGGCTACATAATTTAGCGTTAAACATAAGTGCAAACCTTTTCTTAGTTGCACTGCCCATATTTTAAGAATGCTCAGTAAGCACATAGAGCTACTGATTGTAAATACAGACGATGTTCTGTCGGGCAGTGCTAAAATAATATAATATCACATAGATGGTTGAGCAATAACCATTATTTCTTGGGGATTGATTTATTTAATTCTACTGATTTTCATTTTCTTTCTTTTTTAAATCAAATTTCTCATTATGTTTTCAAATTTAGCATTCCTTTTCTCTTTTATTCATTCTCCACCTACCTCACTGTGACCCAGAAGATATGTACTCTGTCCCCAGTCCAGCCATGAGCTTGATTTTAAGCCAAGAGAAATCTTTCACTTTCCACCACAGGCTCACGGTGACCTGTCACTTCCTTGTCTAAACTGGCACTTGAGTTTCAGTCCCACTTCTTATAATTTAATTTTCTTTCTGCCCTTATTATCCTCTATTCTGTGAAATAGTCCACATCAGAAGCAACTTTGATAATGTGGTTTTACAAAATAAATCCCCATCTGGTTTCTTTATTTTTATCTCCCCTTAATTTGGTCATACCTATTTATCAGGAATAGTCAGGGGCCTCCTCTTTTTTAAAATCTCCTCTTACCACTCAGGTATGGTAGCGCACGCCTGTAATCCTAGCACTCAGGAGACAAAGCCAGGAGGATCGCCATGAGTTCAAGGCCAGCCTGAACTACATAGTGACAACCTGTCTCAAAATAAATAAATAAATGAATGAATAACATCTCCTCTTACCACTTTGATCAACATTATACTTTGCATTCTCTCAACAAGAGCAGTGCTTGTTTTAGAAGCAGGTATTGCCACTGACTTATATCATGCCTTGAATTGTAATGAAATCTTTCTCTGTCACTTAAAAATAATGTATTTAACTGAATATCTACCTGAATTATAATGTATATCAAAAGTGTTAACTATCATTATTATTATGTAATCTGCCTTAAACCCTGAGCAATAAAGTTCTTATAAATAGAAAAATATGTTCAATAATTTTAGTATACACCTAGCGGCATTTTATGTGTATATCGTCTACCTGTACAGCTTACATTTAAAAAGATACCTTTTTCTACACGTATTAGTAATCAGTAAACGTTGAAGATTTTAATTACAACATATGCAAGTGATTTGGATGTAAATAAGAACCACAGAGTATAATCCTCTACTAGATGAAAGATAAATGGAAAGGAAATCAGCTCTAAAGTTCTTAACATCAATGTCTGATGTTTATTTGATGTTTAACTTTGATGTAAACAATATTTAAAAGAAAACATAAGAGCTCATTGTCAAATCAGACATACTTTCTTGAAACAAAGAACCAGAACACAATGACACAATGAGCGGCTCATTCTACCAGCCGACTGCTCCAAGCAGCCTTTCGCTCCCCTTTGGCAGATGGTGCTCGTTAGGGCTGCTCTCAGAGAGAGAGTGGTTTGAAGCAGGCTTGCATTTACATTTATGGCTCTCGCATAAGGAGATTTACTAGGCTTCTAAAACTAATTAGCTCTGTCCACATCTCAATAGCCCACAACCATTTTGACAATGGTGGAGGGAGCACAGTTGAAGGAAAAGGCAGAGTGACTCTGAGGATATAGACGAGACCCCTATAATATATGATTCTTTTAAAACTGCAGGTAAGAGAATAATCTTTCAAGCATCACTATAGTTATAAAAAGTCATGGCATGTAAGACAATTTAAAATACAGAGAGAACCGAACATTCCTACATAAGAATAAACATATAAAATACCAGCTTCAAAACTGTGCTCGGCTGTTATTCTGACAGTCCTATTGGAAAGAGGCGTGAAGTGACGGATGCCCACTGAGCTCCATGCAGAAGCTGGCGCTCGGGCGGGGAGGGTTTCACAGCTGGCAGAGCTGACTGAGGACTCTTTTTTTTTTTTTTTTTTTTTTAGTTAAAACCCACAGATATAACAAGATATATTGCTGCTGTAAAATCCTAAGAATGTGTGGACAGGAAAAATAAGTACAGATTGACCTAAGTTTTACAAATGGGATCAGCATTCTGAGAAAAGTAAAGCTAGTTAGCATATCACCATCCATCTCCATACACAGCAAATGTCAATCAAAAGAAGAGTATATTAAAAAATAAGTTCTTCTATGTCATTGATGTTTAATAGTTGCTGTGTAAATAAAATCCTTGTAATCAAGATGTGATGCACTACTCCGGCAGGCACACAGAAAGAGTCTTGAACAAAACATTCATATCAGTAAATGTATAGAACATAGTCTCGGAAAGCCTTGGAAAGTTCATTATTCCTCTTTCTCTCTTTTATATTCTCATTCCCCTTCTTCCTTTCATTTACAACACTGTATTTCTAACCGTTCTTTTTTAACCTTTGGAAAAAAGTGTTTTTTCTACTTAATAATCAGTGGTGAGTTCCATGTACCAGTCACCAGAGAAAAAAAGAGAAAAGAATGCTTTGTAACAAATATATCCTGTAGTTTAATAGCTTTATATTTTCTTGTACTGTTCAGTATATACACTAATACAGTCTCCTTTCTTCTTCCCTCTAGTGTCATATCAATAAGGAATATTTTGGTTTTGGATATTTAGGAAACTCATGATGTTCTACACTGAACACTTAGGTACAATTCTCTTTCTTAACTTCAAGTATATTTTCATTAACAAGGTAAAAATCTAAGAAACCAAAATGGGATTTTTAAATTTGGTTTTATTGTTATGGTCTAAAAGTAAAATGGCCCCTAAAGTTTCATGTGTTTGAAATGTGACTCGGGTTATCAGGACATTACAGCTGACTTGCTGTCGGGAGGTAGGTCCCACCTGAATGTGACCCGGAAGGGCACACCTCCTCTCTGGCTCCTCCCTGGACCCTGTTTCCCATTTGCCATGAGGGGAGCAGCTTTCTTCCACCAGGGCTTTCCCCCATGCTGTCGACCACACAAGGACTGAGAATCCTAAACCCATGAACCATGACAAACCACTCTTCTTTAAATTGCGGGTGCTGGGTACTTTGACCCAACAACAGAGAACATAACTAAGACATACTTCAGTTCTTAATACTTAAATGCCAAGAATGCGAGTAGCCACTCCCGGTAGTCAGGCAAAACTCTGAGCTGTGAAATCAAAGCTATTTTCCTTAGAGGAAGAGCATGACAGTTTAAAAAAAAAAAAAGTGTCCTCCCCTAAACCTCATTGATATGCTAGTTTGAGATTAAAGGATTTTAGCAATATTGGGAATTACGATATTATTTTTTGTAGAGCAAAAATTTATTACTTGAATATAGTATAATTTTCAGTATTTTTCTTAAATATATACCACTCTAGACTTCAGTTTAGTCTGTAGATAATCTTGTTCATACTATTATTTAATTATTACAAAATATTCAGGTAAAGACAGGAAGGTGTTTTAGTTAAGAAAGTCGTTACAAAAGAAGTGTAAACATTGCAGTGAGGTGCTTATTTGATAGATTATAACATATTATAATTTTGATCATTTGGCCTATTACTAAAACTGGAAGATTTAAACTTAGAGACAGGAAGTATTATGGATAAAATTGTTCATAAAAATGTATAGAACAGTGAACTAAATGTCAATATAAAATCAAAAATTTTAACTTAAATAGATAAAATCAAAACGTGTGATGATCATAAAACTAGGTTTCAATAGAATTAAAAACAAGTGTAGTTCTGAAGTTCTAATCTGGTTAATTTGCATAATTACTACATACCACTATTATTTGAATTCCTTTTACACATAATGTCATTATTGATAACAAACT
>PVJO010031046.1:0-14777 GCA_004026905.1 Hystrix cristata
ATAAGCTTTTAGCATCTCTTTACATCTTTTCCCTGAGTGATGATAAAAAACTTTAAATATATGAATGATTTCTCAGTGTTATCTATGATTGAAATGAAAAGGTTCAGTTAAAGCAGAAATCATAGCTGTTTTCGGTAGTGCAAGATAAAGGTTGGTGAAAGGGACAATTACTGAGATTGACTGTGTACCACTCAGGGCAGGATGTACTGTGCTGAGGTTATTGCTTTTATCTGGCTGGCACAAGGAGTATTTGCCTCCTGTTGAACGTCTGTTTAATGGCAGCAGTAAGAACAGCCACAAATCCTGGAATCCTGAATGAATAGGGAAAAAAAATCCCCGACCTACAATGTGTTATAGATATTGAGGATCAGCAACTCTCAATAGGGAAAAACAAACGGCCTCGAAGGAGGCAAGAAAGAAGGAAGCTCTAGGATTTCCATCTCTGGCCTGAATACTTGAGCGCTAGCACAGTTTCTTCCATTAGATAACTGTGTGCTTTTTCCTAAGCAAAGCATTTAGCTTTGGGGGTTTCAGTTTGCGTGACTCTAATATAAAAGCATTTAGTTAATTTTAACGCCCCCTTTTTTTTGAAGTTCCATCTATTTTGAAATTCTAAATATGTATTTGGAGAATATCATCTTTCTGACATGAAATTGGAGATGAGTAGGTTACTTACATTTCTAATTGATGTTGCAAAAATTGCTAATTTTGAAGCCGCATACGTCCGTAGCGAATATAACAGTATTGTTCTGTCCTTGATATTGGCCGTGGTACATGCACCCCACTGGCACTTATTGATTAATTTGCTCATCTTCCTAATGAGGCAGGATCCCCATGGTTACTTCTATTTTCCAATACTGGCAGTGAGCCAGGAGCAGTTAAAGCTATCTGCTGCTACTTATTCACTAACTACATATGAATTAGGTATTCAAATAAAATACTCTCATTGATATTAGTGCCAGTAAAGCATGTCCATTGGAGGATGCTTTTTTGGAAATGGCCAGAATGTCATGGACTCAGGAAGGCTCTATGTGTTCCGTCTTTTCCAAGAACCTTTTGTGTCTATGTAAGCTGCTTGCTAAGGCTATTGACGCTCAGTTCAGAGTTGCTCTGGGGACAAGTGTTGGTTCTCTCTGCTTCCTAATACATTGAGTTGAATTGTATGCATGTGTGGTTTCCTTCAGTAATATTGAAGAGTTCACACTTAATGGTTCTCTGGTCAAATCACAGATTTCAGTTTTCCATAACTGGCCACCTTAGACTTCCCGGCAGATCACATTCCACACGTAGACTGTGTGAGTTTCTGCCAGCTTGGTTTATCTGTTCACAGATGTAGTTGGCACCTTAGGTTTCATGTGTAAGTGACATCTGTGCTTTACTGAAACAAAACATTTTTCCTACACTAAGCTCCATATAAGGATGGCAAATTGGGGAGAAACAATTTTAGTAAGTGAAAGCAATACTAATGGAGTCCAAAATTGATGTTGTTAACAGTTCACTGATCATTCAATGGAAATCCCTTCTATTAAGTGTCTTCATACTGTGACAAGGAATGTTTTCTATCTCAAAATAAAGTTAAACACCTTGGTAAGAGGAAAAGAAAAGATATGACAAATACCGCAATAATAAACACTTTGGAATTGGCTATCATACAATCATAATCTCCTGTATAATAGTGAAAATTTATTCAGTACGTCTCATTATTTTCCAGGTAATATTGCACATCCTTAAAACACATATTTTCAATGGCCACTCACAACTCTGTGAAGAAAGAAACAATTATAATCCCTATTATATAGAAGGTAATCTGGACTAGTTGGATTATTTGACCCATGTCACTAATGAATAATAGCACAAGAGTAATAAGTCACACAGTCTGGGTGAAAAGCCCAGTTAAAAAATGGTTTAAAATATTTTTCTCTGTTCAGAAACAAAACTTGCTGTGTGTGTTAGCTAAAAAGAAAAAAAAATCCTCAAAAACCAAACTAGGGAATTATTGGTTTGTTTCTTTACATAAAACAAAATCATTTTGGAAAAACATTAAAAATATGAAACCCAAGAAAATCCCTGTATCTTTGCATTGCCCTTTATATATAGTTCCAGATGACATAGCTGATCAGCCAGTTTTTCTTTCTCGATGACTTGCAGAATCTGCAAGTTTGAAAATCAATAAGCAAAAGAATAGACACCGTTTTAAAATATTCTTAGAACACAGTGTTTTAATGTATTCTTAATCCGGATTTGCCGTTTCTGGTCCTTCCCAAGAACCTCAGTTGTAGAATCAGAGCCCTTCTCTGCACATGTTTATTCTATTTTCCCTTTCCTGACCTTTTGGGTAGACTACGTGCATATATAAATATCCACTATTTTAATGTGACCCTTAGAGCATATAAATTTTGCCAGGTGTTTTTATTGTATACATAGGCCATATTATAAAAATTCTTACAAAGTTTATAATAGCTTTCCCCGTGGAAATAATTTTATATGTGTTAGTAATGTTCTCTAGCAAGGCTATACAAGATACTTTACCTTCTAATATCATCTGAAGTTTCTTCTAATGGTACAATCTTTGTGAAACTATCATTGTAGCATCTCATGAAAAATGCATTCTTTGTATGCAGGGGACACATATTCCTTCACTGGTAATATAGTGACAGGGTTTCAAACTGAGGCTCCTAATCTCTTCTAGCACAAAGAAAAAAATTCCCAAGTTCACTATTCACTTTAGATTTGAATGGTTCTCAAAATCACTGAGATTTTCATTTATAACGCACAGATTTTTTTGTACAGAGAGTTTGTACAAATGCAATTGCCTTTTCCTGTCTGTACTCTGCAAAGTAGCAAGGGGTACAAAAACCAGTATCCATGTGTCCTGGAAAATAGTTAATGGCTTTGAATTGACCAGTTTTATTCCAGTGGATTTAGGACCTTATTGTATGAATATTTCATGAGTAGTACAATTCAAAAATTGATTAATATGTTTGCAGTCAGTATTATCAAGGAAAATAGACATGTAAACTAAGTAATTCCAGTTACAATGTTTATACAGATAATATTATTAATAAACAAGTGTGCACAGCACATTCTAAACTACTGTCCCAAAGCTGTTCTACAGAACAGTGGTGTCCTTCAAAATTTTATTTCCCATCTCTCTTTGTATGCCCATCTCATCTTTCTCATGCATACACTCATGTGTGCGTGTGTGTGTGTGTGAATATATCTGTATTCCCTCCTAGACTATCTCCTCACAGAACCACCACTAAAGTCTGTGAAAGGTCTTGTGCAATAGAAACCAATTTATTCAATTACCATTCCCCAAAGGATTTAATCTTTAGTATTTCTTTGCAAAATAACTTTAAAAATCATTTCAACTAACAGTTACATGCAAGGAAACACAGTATGTATTTTTTCCTGATACATGTACATTCTACTTGAAAATTATGCTATTTCAAAAATCGTGCTTTATTGTTATCAAGGAGATAAAATTTGAAGTGGGCAACAGGAACACAGAACTCAAAAGTTACTCGGGTTGAAAAGTTTCTGTGAATATATAATCAACGGGAAGAAAGTGACATTTCCCTTTACCTACATTTAATTGCTGACTAGGCAAGAATGGGAACTTTGCAAAATGCTGCTCGATGCAACAGCTGTGCAATCTTTCATTTTAATTGAATCATTTCTAAAAGGGTCCTTACCAGAATCACATAACGCCCACTTGAGTATTTTCTATAGCTGGAGTCCACTGTGATGAATTGCTCTCTCATACATTCACTTGCTCCTTATCTAGTTGTACAGTAGAAGAAAATTCATCCAGCAGCAGAAAATATTATGTAGGAGAGCAAAATGGGCTGGAAAAATGAAACCTGTATTATCTTTACATTATTTCTAGATGTTGGAGTGCCCCCCCCCCCGGCGTATTCTTACTGCTACACTTTTTTGCTTCATTCTGTTCAGGATATTAGAAAAGCCACATTGTATCATAAAAGCTTGATGGTGGTTTGTCTTGGCTTCACCCCGGCTAAAGAGTCACCGTGGGGGAAAAGGCTCCCCTCACAGTGAGCGGTGGCTGGCAGATGCTGTCTAACGCGCTGCCTAAACCTAGTGCAGATTCCTAGGAGATGTAGAAAGCTATTTAAGAAGGTGCCTTGGTGGAGCGTGTGAGAGACGTTAGGATGTTCAGGGTGTGTACTGAGGCGGCTATTTCACCCTTGCTCGGGTCGGCGCCCAGGAGGCTGCTTGTAGTTAAGTATCCACTTGATGTCTTCACCCCCTGGGCATTCACTGTCTGTTCCTGGAGGTTGGGGGGCAGAAATAGACCACAGTTTTGCTTCCTTTTCCATTTTGCGGGTCACCACATCTATTGCAGTAATACTCCATTGATGTATCTTTTAGAACATTCATCACTGTTCTCAAATGATGTTACTTGTGAAATATAAAGCTGTTTATAAACAGGACTGTGCTGCTTCTTAAGAAGACTTGGACTTTGGAACCAACCTCTTCACCTTCCCATATTCTCTTGCCTCAGACATCTAATGGAAATTCCAAAAATCTAAGAAAGGAGAAGTTGAGAAAGTCAACATCGAGCAAAGTTGAATGACTGAACAGAAATTTCCATTACATTCTTTTTAAAATGGATTTGCATTCTTGGAGAGTATGACAAGATGGATGTTAATATGCAATATGTGAACCAAATTGTTTTGATAAAATCAATTCTGTAGTGCTCCTTTTTTATGAGTAAGCTAAATTTGCCCAGGAAGTAGAACCCAGGAATCATGTGAACATAGTTTAGATAAGAGAATTTTAGGTGATCATTTTTCAGTCAGTTCCTCCTCCAGTGACAGCCACTAAACTTTGGCACTATTGCTAGAGGACACTAATTAATTTCAGGACCTTGCTCACTCTCCATGCAATGTACTTTCCCTTTCATTGGAATGCTTTAAAATTCTCAATTTGATAAACAAGGATTTGACCTTAAGAACTAACTTAAATTTCATCTGTCTAAGCAACCGCTTTCTCTAGTAGATAAGTTGGCGCTAAGTTATTGTGTTTATGATTTTTATTATCACCTTAAGAGAATTGAGGTTAATGAGATGAAGTTTTTTAAAGCCCTAAGTATGATAACTAATGCTGACTGAATTCTTATCGTGTGCTTCTTACTGTGGTGAATCTAAATGCAAAAGTCACTGGTGGTGTAAGATAGCTACAGTTATTGTCCCCAAATTAAAGGAAAGGAAACCAAGGCAGAGGTAAGCAAGTGAAACTCACCTGTGAAAGAACTAGAACGATTTGACCCAGGCTTATCTTTGGAACTCTTGCTCCTAGCCACAAGGATATACTGCTTCTGCCACTTGTAAAAATTTAAGCTCCGTAGCAGCCACTTAAATGTCTTTCTACAGTGAAAGGTCAGTGCCTGAAAGCCCGAAAGCAAAGGATAATGCTCAGCACAGAATTAGTAACCAGTAAAAGTACTCAATAAATGAATGCTGGGTACTGAATGGATGAATGCCAAAAAGAACACAATTTTCCCTAATTAATTACAAATTTATTTAACTTTAAGGATATAATGATGATAGTATTTGCTAAAATGCAGTTTCATGAGTTTCAAGAAATGTATTGACATTGCCTATTCTGTGACATCAGAAGGTATATAATGTTTTAAATATTTTTAGAATTCAAGCATTTTTGTTTCTTAAAAACACAGATTAAGAGAATTACATTTGTTACGATAGTAGGGTTTGCTGTCTGAATGATTGAGGCCTCAGGATCTACCATATATCTGTAGAGAGAACTAAGTTTCTATGTTTCTAAGCATCAAGGAATATTTTTCTTGATCTCTTTGCTGAATTTATTACTTAAGTAAGGATATTTGACCCAATCCACCACTTAGTTAACACATGACAAATGTGAAAGGCACTTGAATTATTAGACAATGCAAAAGAAAAAAGAAAAAAGCTTATCATCATTGACTTAGATGAGACAGCATCCTTTATCACCGGGGATAACTTCTGAATTTCTTCTTTTACTAAGACTGACATTGCATATTTGATAATCTTCATAGTAGGTGCAGGTAGTATATAATGTGACTCATAAGGAGTAAGAGACATTGATGTTCAAGATGAATAACTCACCTAAGTGTTCCTTAAAGAAAGGGGGAATATAGTTGGCTATTAAAAAATACCTGTATGTGGACAGACATCATGGCACATACCTGTAATGCCAGGCTTGGGAGGCAGAAGCAGGAGGATTGCTATGGAATGGAGGCCAGCCTGGGCTCCACAGTGAATTCAAGTCCAGCCTGAAGCAAATAATGAGACCCTGTCTCAAAGGAAAAACAAAAAAACCAAACAAACAAACAAAAAAACAAACTTATGTGTACTGTTTCCCAAGTGAAGACATATTAATATGGTGAATTTGAAAATAGTCTGCAAATATACACATCCTCAGTACAATTCTTTGCTCCATGGATGTTGGGCTTAGCCATATGATCGGGATTGTGTGAAAGAATGTGTACACACAAATTTCCAACTCTGATCAAAGACTTGGAAGAGACACTACATGTTTCTGCCAACTCTCCACTTCCTCTGCCTCTCACAAGATCATACTCCAAATACTCACATTCCCCACTTCCATGACAAGATGACGTTTGGAGAAGGCTGAAAGCCAATATCCTAGCAGAGAGCCTCAACTTACAATCACAGACACAGATAAGTCCTGCAAGCGATATGAATGATTGTTGCTTTACTGGTGCGGAATTTTTTAGAATAATTGTACAAGGAATTACAGTAAAAGCTGAATAGTGAGTAGGACCAGCAAATAATAATAATAAAAATGGGATGTGAATATACAAAGACTGTCATGCTTTAAAAACAGTAGAATTGTTAGACAGAATATATTAAACCTAATTTTTAAAAGTATAAATAAATAGAATATAGTCAGTGAAATGATAAAATAAGATACTTAAATTATGAATAGAGAAAATTAATACAAATTTAAAATGCTGCTAAAATAAAACTGTAATTGTCAGTTAAGCAGCACAAGTGATAGACAACTGAGTAAGAGAATTAGTGTACAGAATTTTCTCTGACAAAATTTTGAGAGAAAGGAATTTTTATTTAGAAAATAGAAGAGATAAACAGAATTGCAAGAGATAATGTGAAGAGACAATGGCTGTTGATTTGCTGAACTCATAAAAAAAGATGGATCCACAAATCAAAAAATAAAATATATCCAAGATATGTAAATAATTTACGAAAGTTTCTCCAACATATTATAGTAAATGAACATAACAAGCAAGAAAAAAATTCTTGAGAGTAAATAAACTATCCAAAAAGAATAATTGGAGTGAAAGCAAAATTTTTACAAGCAAGAATAGAAGTCAAATGATCATGAAGTCACATTTAAGGATTTACTATAAAATAATTTTAATTGAAATGAGAAGCTATTTTATAAGATTGTTAAATAAAGACAATAACAGGAGCAGAAAACTAAATATTTTATATAGGGAGATATCATTTAGTGGGACATTTTTCATTGATGCAATTCAGAAAGAGGAAAAATGATCTGAGAACCATATAAGATGTGTCAATGTGATCATACACATAAAGGATAAAAAACATCTAAATCCAAGCAGTTGTATCAAAAATTATGTAGATTCATGGGGTTGGTTTGTACTCTGAGTAAGAATTCAGATATTGTACATCATAGATATATTCTGTTGTAAAGATAATATCATAGTCAATATTAGCAGAAATAATTTATGTATTCTCGATGAGTAAAGATTAAGAGAAATAAGAGAAATGTAAAATAAATTTTAAAAACAAAGTGATTGTTAAAAGCCAAAGGGGACCATGCTGAATTAAACTAGCACAGTGTGAAAATTCTACAAATGTTAACAACAGAGAGTGTAGTACACATTTGTCACAGATTGGATCACAGTGTTGAACAGTGAAGTGTCTTCCTGTGACTAGAAGGGATCCTGAAACTACACAGCTGTAGACATCTGCTTTGGGATAGTAGCATGATTGATTTAAAAGGCTGCTTAAAAATCTCAAGGCACCAAGTGCCAATCAAAACCGAGATGAAATACTAATGAACGTTGAATTGTCATGCTTTAGGTGTGCCTTCGTTACAGATTTATCAGTTCTCTGGAATTTTTACCATAACCATTTCATTTAAAATTGCTTACATGCTAACTTTGTGCAATCAAGATAAAAGTGCAGTATACAAAAATATTAATAACAGTAATATCCATAAGTGGACTGAATTCTTCAGTCAAAAGAGACTGCCAGATTGAATGTTTTCAGAAATCTAGCTCCTTAAAACAGTATAACAAGGAATTATTGAAAATGCAAAGATGAGAATGATAATCTGGCAAATTTTATGAAAAGAAAAAGTATTCGGCTGTGTCAATATTAAACAAAATTTAAGATATACGACAATAATAGACATAGTAATTAGATAACAGAGTCATTTCTTGCGGGAAAAAGCAAACATGAATACCTAGTGAAGCTAAATTTATATCTTTCGTTGAGTGGCTAATGTGCCCTGAACACTCAAGAAACGTTACCTACTATTGCCACTGTTTAAATGAGAAATAATCCAAATACTTAAAAGGATAGGAGCCATAATAGAAATGATTATGGTATAGTATAAATCAGTAAGACAAAAAAATAACCAGAATTAGACCCTACTTCAGAGAAGACTTTAATATTGGATGAATACAACATGACAGTTGAGCTTAAAAAGGTTTGGGGGAAATACACATTGATCAACAAAGGACTCTTTGCTTCTCACTAAAAAGTCAGCAAAATGTAACAACAAAATAATATACAACGTCTCCAATCAGTATACGTTAAAATAGAACTTCCATGCATGTCCAAGACAGGTAGAGAATTGGTATGAATTTCTAGAAAGCACTTTGTCAATACATATCAGCAGACTAATCATTCAGGAATACGTGCTGGGAATAATTTGTGTGATTAAAAAAGTAAAGTATTGCTTTAACCCAAAACTTTCCAAAATAGGGCAGTGATTCAGTAGTGTTTATTAGCAGCTATTGTAAAACCACTGAAGAATTTTTCTAAGAATATCCATGACAAAGAATTTATATGCCAAAAGAATATCAGATAGGCAGCTTATTTAAATTTCGTAAGACCCTAAGTGGCTGTAATATATATATGACATAGCTTAAAACAAACAGCCTCGAGTATTCGATGGGGAAATTCATATATTGTTTTCTTTTTTCTCTACATTTTAAACTCTATCCATTTATTATTTATATAATAAGAACATCATATTAAATTTAAAAATATGTTATATTTTTATAGCATCATATACTCTTTTTTTCCATTCTAGAGTAATTTTAATATTACTGAGTAAGACTCTAATTTTAGTAAAAAAAATTACTTCAAATTATAATGAGTTTTCCACATATCTGTTTGAATATTGTAACTGGGTTTGCCTCTGATATTTTATTCAGTCACTGCTTGCTCAGTGTAGATCTTCATACAGTGATGGGAAAAATACATTTGGAATGAGCATGCTCGAATTGCATTGTCTTAATTGACAGCGCTAATCATGGCTACTTTCTAATGTCAAGTCATCCTTGAAGAAAAAAAAATCTTGACGCTCATTTTTCCAATAAATGTGAAATTATTTCTTAAGAATTTCAAGATGATTAAAGATTGTTCAGTGTTCCCAGCTCATCAGAGCATCATCCGAAAATCATTGCAGCCATCTGTTCCCAATCACAAGAGAGATGAGATAACACTTAGTAAAGATACATTGAACACCCCAGACTGTTACAAGAAAATACAGTACATCACCTACTTAGAAGACTTTCTTCATTGACCTAAAAACCATTCTGTTTTTACCAATACCATATCCCTCATACTTTTTATATCATTTCATTTGGGCTAAGTTGAGCTGTGCTAAGCTATATTGCCCAAATTTCAGCACTTCAGAGTAACAAAGATGATTTCCCCTTCTTCTGCTATCTCCCAAATGAGTCTCTTCAGCCAGGCCTTCACTCTACAACCCACGATGGTGAAGCAACACCTGTTGTGGACATTACCAATAGTATTGTAAAAGATAAAGGGGAAGTTGGTAAACCAAGAGATTGGTCTTGCAGTTTTCTAGTCACAAATCAACATACAGTGTGGCTACCCACCCTTTGTTTATCACATCGAATCAAATGGTCTTTCTGATTTCACCCAAAGGAGGTCAGATCTTCCCAGGAGGGTCACTTCTGTCACCTGGCTGGGCTCGGTTCTGACGAATAGGGAGCTGCCTTCACCTAGAAAGAAGCAAGTGGAACTTGAATGACATTGCAATCTCCCCACCATATAAAAATTGAAATCTTTCCTGTTATTATTCATTCTTGATTCAAAGGGTATTTATTTAAAACTTGCTATATTCTTAAAAACATGGGCAATGCTGGAGACTAAGATTTGAATAAATCAAAAGGTCTCTCCTGATACAACTCGCAGATGACCAACAAATACATATTACTAAACCATTGTCAAACTGTGTTCAGAGTCACAGAATAAAGCACTGGTGGTTTTGTTTGTTCGTTTGTTTGTTTTTGTTTTTGTTTTTCTTAAGGGACCCAATAGTAAATATTTTGGGTTTGAGTTTTATGGTCCTATGATCTACTACAGTAAGCAACTGAAAGAATTGCTATTGCTTGGAAGAGAGACTGAATGGGGTAGTGGTCTCATTTAGATAGGATTTGGGGGAAAATCTATTAGAGTTTTAGTGGACTGAGACCCGAAGACTAAGTGGCCAAGGATGTGAACATCTGGGGCAGTGTGTGTGAGCAAAAGTTATAGTGCAGGCCCCGGGTCAGGCCAGAATTTGGTGTTGGTGAGCAACAAAGAAAAGGCTAATGTTGCCAGAGCACTCGGTGCTAGAGTTTGTAGTTACAAGCCAAGAGAGGTATAAATTATATACAGCTTTTATGTCATGTGCAAAGTTTGGATTTTATTTTAGGTGGCATTGGCAGTCACTGTAATCTTTGATGAAGGGGAGTGGCGTAATTAGACTGACTCAAAAATTATCACAGCCTGCTCTTTGGAGATGGGGCAGCGGGAGGAAAGAAGAGCAGCAGCCGGTTATTGCATTTATCCAGGGGGGAAGTAAGGGTGGTTTGTACTAGTAGTGGAGATAGAAAGAACTGCGTAGAGACAACACGTTTTGAAGGTGGGCTTGACTAAACTAAACAGCTAATGGGTCGAGAGAACTAGAAAGAGAGCTGCTATTAGGATTCCATAATTTGGGCTTTGAGCACATGGGTAGTAGATGACCTCTTTAGGTTCACCTACTTTTATCAAATAAATTTGAAAATTGCAGCAATTATCTGGTGATTTTAAGTAAGAGAATACTTCAGTTCGAAATGTAGTTGGGATATAGCCTGTGATTGCTTTGACTGTCCATGTGATTCTTTAGAAGATTACACCTGTTCATCTAGTGTCCCCTTGTAGCCAGTGAGAGGAATGGTGGTTGCCTCAGCCTTTGCTGAACCACTCAGCACAGTTTATCTTTCTGATTCCAGAATCAAGCCGTTCCCCAAGCCAGAGGAAGCTACATTACTAATGATGTACTCTGATCAGTGTGTATGGTGAGTACCTCTAAATCCAAAAAGTTAGACTTTTGTCACTTTTTCCCTGAGCAGTAGGCATTCATTTGAGAGTTTAATTATTGTGACTGCAGGGTGTGCTGGGAATACGGTGGCATAGCATAGTCAAAAGCCTTATACGGTCTTCATATTGGAAGAGGAACGTGTACTTAAGTAAACGAATGAAGCAGTACGTGTAAATGATTATTAACCTTCACTGAACACTTAGCATCCTAGTAACAATTCTTCCTTTTGAATTTCCTTCCTTTATGTAGGCTTCCTTTTAACAATTCATTAGATTTTCTAAAATACCTTATTTTTTTCAATTCCATCCTCGATGAGTTATAAAATAGATTATAGTACAAAATGGTGAAGAGAAAATTAATAGATTCTGTGAACATGATCAAACTATCTCACTGGAGAAAAATCTTTGGCCTTAGTTGACAAACTATATTCAGTGAAAAACCTCATGCAGCAGACTCCAGACTAAAAGAATACACAGCACACAAAGAACATATGCTGAAATCAATTCAGTTTCATTATTCTGTCATGGGTAGTGAATTTGTTTCCCATCGTTAATAATATTTTCATATAGAGAATAAGTAATGAAACACATTTACCACTGAAGTGAACACTTTATCAGTTTAATAATCTCTGTCTTTCTAAAATAATGTACTGTCACCATTAAACAATTGTATGACAAGCAAATAGATGCTTTGATTATTTTCATTGCAATTATCATATGACAGTATTAAAGTAACAAAGGAGGGCCATGAATGTTAAGAGTGCAAGGGATAAATTCATGACTGTAAATAGAAAATCTTTCCGAGAGAATTGTTTTCTACTTTACTTAAAAGGAATTCAGTACAGAATATTGAGGAGGTTGAAATTTGAAATGGGACAAGTGGGACTGAGCAGAATAAAAGTAGAACCCTGAGACCATTTACCGTATTGATATAAATCAATCAGTCAGTAAGACTCGGGTGAATAATATCTAAACCTTCTTTTCTTTTTTCCTTCAATTTATTTCTTATTGCCTGTTCCTTGACCCCTGTATCAACATACACTTACTCCATCTTTTATATTTCCTTAACTTATTCCTTTCCCTTTTACTGCATTTTAAAAGTACACTTTCTCCTTTTCTTTAAAATGAGACCCACAAAATCAGTTTGCTTTGGGTGAGCATGTTTACCCTATTAGTAGGAGAAAAATTCCCCTCTGACAGCTTGTGCTACCTACAAATTAATTATCACTACCATAGAAGGAAATGAAACAAAAATTTGTATGATGAGAAAATATTGATCTGCCAAAATAAGCAATCAGTATGATATGTGCCAGGACTCACAGTCATCTCAAAAAATTACATGGCAGGAATTGAACTGAAAAAAAATCACCCACAATTCATTTGAATATCTTGGAAATCACAATATTTAAATTATTGTTTTCACTTTATATTTAAGTTTGAAAAAAATCACCTTCCCTTATAGAGCAGAGATTTTTTCCCTTTTTGGAACTCATTCCATTTATGGGAATGCTTGCTTTAACCAGAATTTTTTATAAAACTATATCCCCTACACACTTATTCTATGTTGTTGCTCATCGGTACTAAATTCAATTAGTTATTACTAAATAAACTTACCTTATTCCCTGACCTTAGTTAAAATATCTTTATAATGATAGTATAGTTCTCCATTTTCATCTCTATCAACCTCAATGTGTATTTTCTCCCCCAATTAATCCCTTTCTCATCTGCTATGCAATATTCAAACTTTCATCACTCTTTAATATTCAGATGTTCATTAGTTAATAAAATGATTCTCTGGAACTAATAATTTTACCCAAAATATGACTGAATCAATATTTTGAACTGTTTTCTATATAGAAATAGATTATAATAGTAGAGACAGTCTCATATAGAATGTTGCATTATTACCAATATTCTCTATTTCTTTATTTTCTCATTAGTAAGAATATCAGATTCTCTAAAGAGTCTGAGTCCTCCCTGCAAGTATACAGAATTATTTATGTGTACTTTATTGTTTTATTTTACTTTGAAATAAAATCTCATGAATTGCAAGGCTAACATGTCAACATTTGTTTAATCCTGGTGCAGTGGGGAATAAACTGAGTGCCTGTTATTAGCTAGCTTCTTCACATATAT
This sequence comes from Hystrix cristata, assembly GCA_004026905.1. Lineage (NCBI taxonomy): Eukaryota > Metazoa > Chordata > Mammalia > Rodentia > Hystricidae > Hystrix > Hystrix cristata. The sequence continues at coordinate 13,776 of PVJO010031046.1, forward strand.
ATCTTCATTGAATCTTCAGAAAAGGTTTACTGCAGTTATTTTCTACACTTTAATGAAGAAACAGATAAGCAGTTCACAGGCCAAAATATGAACCTTCAAGATAACATTAACCTCCTCTAAGCTATTAGAACACAGTACTTTTGTATAAGTATCAATGTGATTAAACATTGTATCATTTTTGATCTTGAATCTCTTCCATTGTTTAGAAATAATATTTATAGAAGTACACTAAGAAATGAATTTCTAGCATGTATGTTCCTAGTTGGGGTACACTATAGTATACTGCCATGGAAAATATCATCTTTCTAAAGAAAGCATCCATTCATTCAATTAAAAATTATTTCTAGAACATCTACTATGTAGGACTACTTAGGATATTGAAGTGAATGACACTGACATATTTCCGGTACCTCATAAGCTGACATTCTATTGGAAACAATGTATTAAGCAGCACATGAATAATTTACCGTAGATAACTGTGAGTCAGAGTACATTTAGAACATAAACCTGTGGTGCCAGAACTGGTTGGGTACCACAAAGAATGAATAAGCGGCGAGACCATTTGCATATAGACAAGGAAGCGGGGTTCAGGGCTTGCATGACCTTTGCTGATTATAAACATATAATGATGGCTTGAACTCAAATGATATCACTAGATAGGGGTATCAGTGGATTGGCTCGGCTGATAACTGCAAAGTAAAATTAAGTGAGCTTTTAATTGACGAAAAAATGAAGGAAGAGGCAAAGATGGGAGATTATCAGAAAGATATCTGGGTTAGGTTAGATGGGTATTTCTCACTCAGGAATGGCAGCCCAAATCAAAGACTCTGGGTGTTTATGTTAAAGGGCGGAGCCATCACTTGGCAACGGCGGTTCTCATGGTACTTTGTCATCATAGTTTTGAGATAATTGAAACCTGTGACTACAGCATCTCACTACTGAGAAAAGCCATCTTTTTATGGACAGAGATGTTAACACTAAGACTCTTTCTTTTTTTTTTTT
>PVJO010031047.1:0-14779 GCA_004026905.1 Hystrix cristata
CTCTCACCTGAGCAGCAGAGTCCCAGGGTCAGGAGGCCCACCGGCTCTTTTGGGTGCCCAGGAGGTAACCAAGAAGCGCCCAGCTGTTTGGGGACCGGATGGCACTTCCCAGCCCCGGTTGCAGTCTTTTGTCCCCGGCGCCGCGCCAACCAGCTCTCACCTGAGCAGGAGAGTCCGAGGGTCAGTATGAGTTAATTATTGCTGAAGCTGCTGCAGCATGTGTATTGGGGGGGGTGAGTGCATTTTCTATTCATGTATATATTGAAATGTTCAGTAATAAAAATTAAAACTTTAAGTGTGGATGTCAGTTCTTGTCTATACAGAGTGAGAGAATCAGATTATGAATAGTTAGGCTAGGATTCTTTCCTTGTCAGATGAAGTTGGGAATGGGAGTCACGGCGGGGCCTCCTGCTGCTGGTTGCTTGCACAGAACCCATTGCTTCTGCCCAACAGGAGGAGGTGGGCTCAGCTGTGTGGTGCTGTGGGGACAGAGGATGTGAACACTTTAATTCGCAGATGGTGGTGATTATTGCAAATAATGGCAGTTTATCTGGAATCAAACACAATAGTCACTTTATGCTTCTTGTTATAATGACTATTTTAGCACTATGATATGTATACTGTGCTAAGGCTATGGAAGCCTGGAACTTCAAAAAGTTTAAAACTGTATCTTAGTGTTCATGATTGTTCCTCAGAATAGAATTTGAATATATTAAATTAAACAGATAGTCCATTAAGAGGTAGACTTTGAAGAAAGCATGGAACTGAGCATTGTAACTTGGCATTGTAGATGTCTTAATGGGTTATTGATCAAAGAAAGTTTCACAAGATTTCTTTTTATACCAAATATAACTTACTGAAAACTCTCTCAGGCTCCTGGCCAAACACCTGGGACACGAAATAGATATGATCCTCCTGCCCCAAGGAGCTTGTGTGCCACATCTAACACTGGACAATTAGTCCTATCCCACACAGGATGGCAAGGAGTAATAGACAAAGATGGCAAATTTTTCAGTAGGTGGAAAGCAGAAGTTTTGATTAATTCTGAGCGAGAAAGCAGGGATGCTTTAATTGAAGAAATATTTAAACTGGGGCTTGAAGAATAAATAGGTAGTAAAGGGGAAGAAAGGCAGGCCAATCAAGTAACACTGTGGTAATACCAAGATTGCACCATGAGCAAAAACAGAGAGGTGATAAGAAGATACGATATGGAGTAGAATGTTGGTCAGGAAACAGGTTCTTAGATTAGACCAGATGATAAAAAGAGGACCTAAGGTTACACTGTAGAAGTATATTAAAATATTCCATGAAAAGTCTTAAGTTTACCATGTATGCAACACATGGTCTCATAGTGAAAACCAAGTAAGTTAACCTGTTCATGCTGAAGGTTGCAATTTTTTGAAATTTTGCATGAAATTCATGTATGTTACCTAGCAAAATTCAAGGAACAAGAATTTGAAGAGAAAAAATTTTATTGTGTCCCGTTGTTATGTGGCATTCCAAAAATGGAACACTAGGTTTAAAAGGATTAGGAACTGAGAAGGGACAAGGGTACAGAAGATTCATATCCCCTGTCTTAAGGGAGTTGGGAGAAATGGCAAATGGATTCTCTCACACTGTTTAAATTTTCTTTTATTTGTTCTCATTATTTCATGCTGTTATTTTATTTAATTTTGGTTTTTTGCTAGGCATAAATAGCTGAATCTTCAATTAAATGTTACATGATGCAAGCAATTCCATTGTCTACCGTAATATGAAGAGAATGTGGGAGAAGAGATAAAGGTGGAAGAACCCATATTTAGAGGGATGTATGTGCCTCAAACTCTCCAGATCCAATTAGGAACTGATTTTGAAAAGTACAATATAGCAAAAAAGAGCAAGGGAAAGATGAGTGCTATATCCTTTTGCAGAATTTGTGCATATTTGGTACATAATGAGAGAAATTCTATGAATTTTTTAATGATGTACATGCTATTTAATAGCATTTCCTATAAAAGTTGTTTCTCATCAGGTGAAAGTAAATATTAACCAAACTCTATTTGAAGAAAAAATAGGAGATGACTTTACTTTCTTAATGTTTCATGTATAACTTGAAATTTCTCCATAATACATATTGTCTGCAGAATTAGAAATATTAAACCTATTCCAGTTATGGAAAATTCTATTTATCCTACAAATATCCAAGAATGTACTATTTGCCAAATACTCTCCTAGGTAATTGAAACCAAACATTTCAGTCTTTGCCCTTATGAAGCTTTTGATATAGGAAGGCTCCTCACTAGTGTGGTATCATGAAGCTATAGAGACTGCTGTTGGTTAGGATACAGCTATTTTGAAGGTCAGGGGGATGATGTCAAAGCTGCTCTTGAAGAATGAGTCTGGACTGGCTTGGCCTCTGACAATTCATTGATCTCCTTGAGAATTAAGAGAATGTTCTGAAATTGTTCACTAGTCTAATTTAGCAAAAACAAAATACATATTTTGGATTATCTGGATGACCACTTCCTGGCCAATAAGACCACATAATTTCATAGCTCATATTCTTTTTTTTTTTTTAATGATCACTTTGAAATAAGGTCTAACATGTTGGAAGACTCTTATATATGTGACAGACCGTGTAACTCTTGTATGACTCTTATATAACAGACCATTACAGAAGCCACCTAGGTAGAAGTTGATGGTGGTGGTTAGGGTAGAGCAGCAGTAAACAGGAGTAAATGGATTCCAGGGAATTGAGGAGCTTAGCCACTTTGGTTATAGAAGAGATGGGTGAGAGACGGTGGGCATAAAGGATGATGCCACAGTTTTGTTTAAGTGACTTGAGGGCTGAAGCCAATTACTGCGATAAGGAGATGGTGGTTCACAGAACAGACTCTGTGTTCAGATCCAGGCTCTCCCACTCTGTCCATATGACTCTGGGTTAATTATTTTACTTAGGGATGGAAGCAGTAATGCATCTCTGGAATCAAAGTGATTGATAATAGACCTGGTAGAAGTGGTGATAGTGGTAGAGATGTTATTGGGAACAGAAATAGGGTTCAAGGGTGAGTTTGGTTTTGGAGGTGCCTAAGAAGTGGTACCAACCCATAAATACATGGACTTGGAGCTTAAAAAAGACAAACTTAACTGGAAAAGTAATTTGGATCGTCATAAGCATGATTCTGACCATGTGATTGAGCATGATGATAATAAGACCAGAGTTCTTATATTGGTTAGGAAAGCATTTATTTCAGCCCACAGACAGGCAGGCCTTATGAACATTGCGCTATCCATAGATGTTACTGTGCTGCATTCAGAGAGCCACTACAACAGCACTCTGAGCCTTGGGCTGGGCAAGGGCATGTGAATAACCTAGGGTTGTGCACTGGCATTTGAAAACATCAATTTCGACAGAGGATTCATTTCAAAGAATGAGAACACTGTTGGCAGCTCTGCAGTTGTGGAGGGCCCAACTTCAATCAGAGTATTAAAGGAAAAAAATTTGAGCTTTGACTTGACTGTCATTTGTCTCACTCTGAAGAGGAAAAACAATCGCAGTGGATAATGATAAAAATGCAGAGTGTTAGCATTTTGCTGGGATCACATTTTGCTTCACTCCTGCCTGTTACGTGGTTTCCTTTAAACGGCTTCCAAAGTCACTTTGTATTAGCTTCAATGTGAGGTTTCGTCTTCTTTATTGCCCAGCATTCTAATAACTTTATTTTCAGGAGCCTAATGTTCTCATTCTTTTTTCTGTTGCGTGTCTAATGCTTCCACTAAAACTAAAGTCTTGGCAGTAAACAGGCCAAAGACAATTATCATGGCACAATGCACTGAAAAATTATTCCTACGGGTATAAATATTGCAAGGAAAGTGTGGGGAGCAGCCCCGCTTGGTCTGTACCTGCCAGTCAGCGTGCCCAGCAGGGACATCCTGTGGACTGAGGCGAAGGCCCATCTGCTGTTCCTCTACTTAGAACAGGAACTGACCATGTATCCCCCATGATCAGCCCTAGCATTTTACTGAGGGTCCGTAAGGACCTTGGCAGATCCAAAGCAGGTTCAGTACCCACAGTCATTGAGCTCATGCTTACAACGGGCAGCAACGAGATCCTGGACATACATCTAAAATGCAACAGACACACATTAAAGGACAGAGAGATCCTCCAGTACCCATCTACACTCTCCGGTGGGAATGGCCTTGACGTCTTTCTGGAACAGAAAGAAGATTGATAAGCAAGGAGAAGTGCAGCAGCTAGAGAAGCTGAAGAAGAGTGCCTGACCTTGATGTAAGGTGTTCAGGGTTTCACTCTAATTGCAGTGGACAAATCTTTGGAAGATTTAAAGCCTGAAAGTGATCATGATTGTCTCGACCTTTCGGCATCATGGAACAGGAGGAACACTCCTTGCTGTCCAGGACACCTACTCCTTAGATTGGACAGTTGCTTATTGGGAACTTTGGTTGCCTTTCGAGGTAGACAGATTTTTACTTGGATCACAATCTCTTGGGTGACAAATGTGTGGTTTGCCCCAGAGCCTGACACTATATGGGATCCTTCATAGCCCCACAACCCCAATTCGTGAAGTTAGATGTTAAATGACCCGAGGCATCATAACATGGAGTATAAATCAACAATAGTAGGTACCCAGCATAGACCAATTAGCATGTACAGTACATAGCACCCGAAGTGGTCCACAAATATTTTTAAAGTATTTTTATATTTCAGTAGGAATTGATTTTATTCCTCATATGCTCCCCCCCCCCCCCCCCCAATAACGTTTAGGGACTGTCTTATGCTAGTTGGTAGTTAGGAATCATTTTTGGTGTGACTTACTCGTGGACAGAGGTAAGGACATCACTATCTTTCTTGGCATTGGGCTTCCTTGTCTGATCCTGTGGGTACTCTCTCCACCGGATCGGCACTATATTTACTTTCTAAATCAGTTTACAAACTCATGCTTCCTACTCTTTCTTCAAAGAACAATTTCTGCAAAATCCTGGGAGGGTAAGCATAAGCTTTAAGTGAGTCCAGGTGAAGGAGGGTAAAGAGGAAACTGGAAAGAGTAGAACCTCAAGGATCCCTGAGTTGGAGAAATTTGTAAACAGGACACTGGTGGACACTGTCAGGACACTGTTGTCCTCATTGAAGAGCAGAGGGGAACAAAACTTAAACATTGGATTTTACCTGGTAAATAGTCACACACACACAACCATCACATTACCCATGGTCACCATTCTTTGCTCAGAATAGGAATGGATCGATAAAAAATTATTCAGAATTGTTACTCAAAATTGTAATTTAAAAAAAAAAAAAAGAGTACTGATAGAGAACCAAAGGGGGAAAGGATTACAGAGATGGCTCCCAAATTTAAATACACATTGTAATGATCTGGGGATTGTTTAAAATTCCAGTGCCTGGGCTATCCCCCAGACTAATTCCATTTTAACCTCTGGAGATGGTTCCACCCAAGTGTCATTACTATAAAGGTTCCAGGTGATTCAAACGGGCATGCAGGTTGGAAGCCACTGGCTCAGTGAACAGGCATAGTGAAGCATGTGGCGCACCGTGGGAGGGAAGAAGCCAGATTCTGACGCCTTCAGGTGAAGGGAAACTAGTTTTACAGGAAAGGCACTATCGCAATCAAAAACTGATTTGACTCATCTCAATAGTCGTGTCTGTATTTTGTACAAGTGTCAAAATCTCAGGTGTGCTCATCAGTTATTCAAAAGGTGTATATTAAAAAGGGAAGCGCTCACAGAGCACTCTGCCTTCTAGACACTTAACCCTGACACCAGAGGGTCAGGGCAGGGAACAAATAGACGCTTACAGGCCACTTAGCTCAGCATTTCTGTTACCATTCAAATTATTAGCTATAAAATAAAAGGTATTTTGACCTGAAATATATTCTATGTGGCTACAGAGTATAAAAATCTCAGTATTTATTAGTGCCCTATCTTTGGATAGTATTTAGAATGTTTCTAGTAGCCTATTTTCATAAATAACATTTAAATAAATGTGCTTTTCAATAAATCTTCTCAGAAATACTGAATTGTTCCTTAGGATAAGTGTTTGGAAAAACAGTCCCATGCTTGGAAGATGCATACATTTTGATACGTATCATAACATTACCAGCCAAATAGAATATGTACTCTACCCATTTATATTTCAACCCCAGTTCCTCAACTACAGTATGAGTTGCTTGAGGCTCACTATGGAGTGTCCCTCATAGTTTCTGGCAGTGTTAAGCATACAGTCCAGGCTTAATAAAGTTAATTGCACTTGACTTTCTTGATTACCAAATAAGAAACCAAACTTCTGTTACATTTATTGGCTTTCATGTTGTAGCTACAAAATATAGATGTATTGTTGGGATAAATGTAATGATAACATTCTGATCAGAAGCTTTATTACCCCAAAAGTGATTCTAATGGCCAACCCAAATGTGAGCTTATAGCAGTAAGTGTCAGCAGTAACTGAGAAGAACCAGACTTCTCAGTTCTTATGGTACCAACACCTGGCAGTTCCAGATGACTTACTTGATCGCCTTTCCTGAAGAGAAGAGGGATTGAGGATGTGGTTTAGGATGTGGGCAGCCACAGGGTACTTTGTTGCCACTCAGGTACTGTACTAGTGCATAGAACTCTCCAGGATTGTGGGGCGGGGGGGGCAGGGAGGCTGTAAACTGTGCTATAAGAGCCAGGGCCAATTCAATAAGTAAACCAAGACTCTCATGTGAGGAGTTTCGTTCTTCCTATTCAGCCTTCTTTCACTGTTCCACACTGGAGTGGTTGTTTTCTGTGAACTACAGTCACTGGGCATTATTTTTAAAGAACATCTGTGTTTTTCAAAGACCTTGTTTGCTAATTCTTTTTTAAGAGAGACTTGTGTCCTTCCACCCGGAGCCGTCCTATCCAACATCCTGCATCCCTCCTCTCTGTACTGGATACCATCCCAAACACAGTTTCCATAGGATTCTTCCTGAATCAAGGCCTTAGTCTAATCACCACACAACCCAAATCATCCAGGATTTCCTTTGCTTTCTGCTGTTCAGACTTCTCTTACCAGCAAGAAAGACCTTCCACAAGATGATGCCAACCAGCATGCCTTTTCTGACTGCTGCCTTACAGTTCTCTATTCAGCTAGTCCTGATTCGTGCTTTTTTAGCCTACAGTGACTTTGCTCAGAGTAGCCCTTTACTTGGAACACCTATTATATCTAAGACGCTCTGCCTTAATGATCAATATGCTTGTCTGATTCTCCCATACTTGTTTGTATACTCTGAGTATAGACAGAATCTCAGCCATGTTAAGATTTCTCTGGCATTCTAGGATTAATTTCAGGGGTTGTCTTTTTTTCTTCCCCCAACGTATTAGCTATTGGGGTGGGAGGTTTTAAGAGTACTGATTAGGTGGCATCACATTATGTAGTCCACACCTCGAACCTGCACACATTGAAAAGTAAAGACAGTAGCATTATACAGCCAGTTGCTGGTAGTTTCCTGCTTTGTTGGACCAAACGAGAATTGGAGGTGAGCACCGTGGACTCTCACTTCTGTCTCCAAGTCGTGCCTGACCTGGTCTGGCTGTTGCTGATGGCCGAAGTTACAGGCAGTGGAGGCAAGAGCTGGCTGCGGCAGGGAGCTGGGCTGGTGGCTGGCAGCTGCCACACGACTGAGCCCAAAGCTGAACGAGGAAGCCTTGCAGCCACTGCAGTGTGGTTAGATGTGCTGCTGCTGAAAGCCGAGTTTGCGGGCACTCTGGAGCCAGAGGAAGACAGAGGTGTGCTCTGGTACATAGAATGTTTTTCAAGCCCTTCAGCCCTTCGCTGGCTCCTTCCTAAAGATGGGATTTTATACTTTTCCCCCTAGTTTTCTACTCTCGTCCCCACACATGTAGAAGTGAAACACAAAACTATGCCTTCTTTTTCATTTTCTTAGCCTTGTCAGGCCAGTGCAAAGAAACACACAACTCACTTAGGGAGACTGCGTCTGTACATGTGCGATAGCTTTTGTGTGGAGAAAACAATCAGAACAAGTGACATTTTAGGTAAATTTGAAAACATAAGAATTCACAGAGCTATGTATGTTAGAGTTGAGAAATCTCCAGTAATGATCTTGTCTTTGTTCTGTAGGTAAGAAAATTTAGACTTTGAGAAAAATAAATCATCAAAGTGCTGGCAAATGTAGGAACCGAGTCTAGCTAGAGCTTGGGTATTTTGACTTCTAGTTCAAACACAATACTCAGTACCATCATCCCTTTTCTGAGTAAGCTCGCTTCGCACCCACACTCCCAAACACATCCATTATATTCTATAGCAATTATTCCAGTTGATAACATGATTTCAATTCTTTTTTAACCAAAATGCTATGGGGCTTTTTATTGTTGTTGATCAATTGCCTTATTATTATTCAGTGCTCACTGTTGCTTGTGAGTTATTTTTATTTCAAACTTGTGAAGCCTGCAAGAGCCTTTTTTTTCTCATCTAAATCTCTACTGCGCTCCTAAATTTTTTTTCTTTGTTTGGGAAGTAGGTGTTTTATTTTTTTTCTCTCTTTGATTTGGAATATTTTACAATTTCATCAATTCTAATTTACACTGGGGGAGGCAATTCTTTGTCAAAAACATGTTTACTGTATCTGTCTTTGCCAGCTGAAAGGTAATAGAGACCCTGAGGTGTAGAATTCCCCTTAAGACAGTAGGCTGTGATATTCCTCTCTGCGGCAGCACTTCCAAAATTTTCAGCGATATATCTCTAAGATAAAATTAAAGGCTGAATCCTGGGACCATTTAAATGAAAACAGAAAGAGTTGTTTTTAAAAAGCACTGCAGGACTTGCACTAGAATCCACGTGTGTTTGGAAATTCTACACGAAATCAACCCCGCCTCGTCCCCACTTTGCACACACAGAGCTGCCTGGAGGGGAAAGTTAGTACAGCCCAGGCAGGAGTGAGAGACTGTTCCCTTCTTTCCAGCCCCACCCCAACTGCTTCCAGGCTCCCCATCTGCAAGCGGCGGAGCTGCTGGGGGGGGGGGGTCGGGGGTCACTGTGGGGTGCCAGAACAAAGAGCAGTCCATTCCAAGCTTTCTAGCAGTGTGGGAAGCCAGGCATCAGACACGGGAAGACTGTGTGAAAATAGAGTCCAGAAACCAGAAGGAGCTCTCAGTTAATCTCAGAGCTAAAGAGACACAAGAGAACAAGGAGGTCAGGAAGGAGCAGCATCTTTCACAAACCTTTCGGACCTCACAGCCAGTTGCTGCAGGTAAGGTGAACGAGCCTGGATTTCTTAAGGGGCCAGAGGTCATTCACATACTAGAGGATAATATAGAATCCATAATTAATACTCTGCTTTCTTAATTTTTTTTAATTTTAAATTAACCTATTAAAAGTTAACTATCCCTTATCCAAAATGATTGGAACCAGACATGTTTCAGACTTCAGAGGTTCTGGGATTTTAGAATATTTGCAGCGGGGCTGGGGATTTAGCTCAGTGATTAGAGTGCTTGCCTTGTAAGCGCAAGGGCCTGAGTTCGATCCCCGGCACCACAAAAAAAAAAAAAAAAAAAAAAAAAAAAAAGAATATTTGCAGCAACTTTACAATTGAGCATCCCTAATCTGAAAATCTCACATGCTCCAATCTGAAAATCCAAAGAGCTCCAGAATCCGATACTTTCTGAGCATCCTATTAGCACTCAAAAAGTTTTGATTTCCGGGGTTGGGGATTTAACTCAAGTGGTAGAGCACTTGCCTGGCAAGCACAAGGCCCTGAGTTCAATCCCCGGCATCCGCCCCACCAAAAAAAATTTTGATTTCTGAGCATTTTGGATTTGTGATTTTCAGATTAGGGATATGCAACTTGTAATCAATACTTTGCTCTCCGAAAAGGAATACCTCCTTGCTAAGGCAGAGAAATCTCACAGTCGTGTAAGCAGACACAGTAGACCTTCCTAAAGTTCTGATACCTGGAGTAAATACACAGTTTCTAAGATGATGCTGAGCCTCCTTGAGATTCTAAACAAAATGGTTGGAGTTTGATCCCTGAACAGGTAAATACTGAGATTCTCCCAGAGCCGAGACCCTACTGGAGCCTTCTCAGAAGAGTTTTAGGAAGTGGAGGAATAGCATTCTTTCTGATATCCCAGTATGAACATGATAACTTCTCAAAACTTTGCTTTTAGCTCTCTTTTTCTAAAAATTTAATCAAAAGCACATATTCTCTGTTTGGGTGTAATTTTTAAAGCACAGAGAGACCTACAGATAATGTGTTTAGATTTAAAATAAAAAAACCTCTACCTCATGACCTTAGATAATTAAATTCTGAGAAGGAAGATGGTATGAGATCTGCTCTGCCAACTTCACAGGTTAATAATGAGACTGAATCCAATAAACATACAAGCTCTTTGAAAACCTTTCCAGAGGAGAAAGTATTGCTATTACTGAGGCTCTCTCCAAACAAACCCTTCAGTGGACTAGTTGGTGACATACTTCACCAATGCCTTCACCAATGCCTTGGGACCCTCCCGACACAAAGATACCAAGATGGGTGCCACCAGCCTCATTTCCTTTGCCAGGAAATGTGCAGACCACATCTCACCAGTGGGCTGTGCCCAAGGCAACAACCACATACCCTCCACCCTGCAGTCTCTTCTGGCTTTAGAGCCTTTCCCACGTGGAGGTTCTGTTTAAATCATTAATAAGAAAATACAATTGGCCCTGGCCCCAGCAATTACCCGAACAGAGGTGAAAATGGGTGATATTCCCAAGAACCTGATAACTAAAGCAACATCTCCGCGTTCCTGTTACAGTCACACTGCAGATGTGACCTTTCTGCTTTGTGACTAGACCTCATCACCAATTTCATGTCAGGAGCTGGTGGAGTCTCTCAGGGTAAATTCAGTGAATTCTAAAAATGACCAAGCCTCTCTGTGTTAAGTCAGTTAGCTGATTAGACTCAGAAACTTCAAAGCTAAAGCAAATAATCTCACAAGCAGAATTCCAAATTGGTATACATTTAGCATTTATTTTCTGTCTTCTTTAAAAAAAATTAAATCTCTAAAGGAAGAGAAAAGTAAGAAAAAAACAGCCAGGAAATCTTGGCCTGCCATTGGCCATGCTAAGAATGGTCCCTACCATGGACATGAGCATAGGATGTCCTTTCACAGGAGAAGCATGTGAACTTGGGGGAGGTTTCAGAGCATATTCTTCCATCCTGCCATATGAGACTAGGAGTAGGGATTTAAACTCTAAGAAAACTAGATGAAGGAATTCTTAGAATCTCATTTTCTCTTAGATTTCCACCTGCCCAGCAGGAGTTGACCGTGTCTAACCTTCGCTTGAAGGAAAGGATATTTGGAGATATACATAAGCCTCAACCCTTCCAAAGAGAAAAGCAAAGCAAAAGTCCTCTTTTCTGAGCTGAATTTAGAAGAGTATCTTTGATTTTGTGTCTTAAACCTTTCATATACATGACAAGGTAGTAGTGAAAGGCGTTGTATGATTAATGTAGGTAATTCTTTTAGGATTTAAGGATTGAATGGAATAGACCAAAGTGGGGAAACAAGTTAAATAAGCCCAGTGGGTCACTGAAGCAGGGAAAGCCTGGAATATGGCTACAAGAAACCAGATTGTGAGCTCCAGAGACAACACATCACAGGAAATAAGAACAGAGAAGGACAGGCCAAAGAGAAAGATCTGCACAAATGCTAAGCAGCGGGTGAGTTTCTGCATTTTCTCATCCAAGTGTGGTGGTGCGCTGGATCTGAGCGAAGGGTGAAGCTTTGAGAGGAGGCTGGGACAGCTGGGGAGAGCGAGCCGAGCAGTAGTAGACCCTGAGGACTCCCGGCACACAGGATTCAAATCCCCCTTCCCCCAGTTGCTCCCGCTGACCTCCGCAACCCTATCTACATTCCCTGTTCTGCAGTTTCCTCATCTGAAACAGAGGGATTACGGAAATACCCACTGCTGGGGGAAAACAGAATTTCTCTGCAAGATTTACTTTGTGAGTGTTAAATGGGTTAACATGTAAAGCCTGAGCCCAGCTCCGGCACATAATTAATTTTCAGTGAATATTAACTAGTATCAATACAGAATGAAACTGGGTATGTAATGTGTTTGGCGCACTTGCTGAACACACGGTAACCACTCCCTAAAGAGCAGGTCTAGGGAAGCAGGCAAAAGTGGTTTTACAGCAGCCAGACATTGTAGAAGTAAAGTAGACAGAGGGTGGAAAACAATTCTGGCAGGATCGGGACACATCCTGAAAGACCAGGCCTAGGACGACTCGGGCAGGGAGATGGAGAACACATGGAGGGGAACGGGCAGTGGAGGCCTTAGGAGTGAGCAGTCAGTGAAGAGGGGCCAGCATCTGAATGTTGAGAGAAACCTCTGCCCCAGCCAAGAAGTCGCGGGTCACAAACTTCCTGAGATAAGGGCCTTATTCCGAGGTCTGCCCAGGCTGTGACTAAAAGCAAAAATAAACTAATTGGCCTCGTGTCTTTATGGATATGGAGATAGATGGAACTCACCTGTCCATTTCCATATGAAAGGGGGTAGCTCACTATGTGCTTGTTCAGATTCCTGTCAGAATAAAGAAATTCACTCACATGTTTACTACTCATAGATGACTGGAAGTACTGTTCAAGACAGGTACCCACCGGCAAGCTACCCGGAAGCCATGCTCTCGAAACAGAGAACGTGCTGGCTACACCGGTGTGGTGGAAAAGTCCAAGCTGTGAGTGTGGATGTCTGGTTGAAAAGGAAGGATGTATATGCATGCTCTTTTAGCCTTGTAGCAGTCTTGACTGTCTAGCTGTTGACTAAAATATAATTTAGGCCTGGAGCTCCTACTAGAAAAACCAGCACAAAGGTTTCTTGTAACAGTGAGTTAGTCATCTGATTTTCAAGTGTTAACTGCCTATGGTTTCTGTGTAGCATATCTTTAAATGCATTTCTGCCGGCGCCTAATTTACAATGGGCAAAACATGCTAGTTATTGGTCATCTTTAGGTAGAATGTACTTTTCATTTATGTTTTATGTAGCTCAGATGCACATTTATGTCAGGGAAACTCATCATGAAATATGCTGAGATCTGCCTGGGAAAGTAATGTCAAGACCATTCAAAAGCTTGGAAGAAAAGCCTAATTTGACCACCAGGAGCCTTTTACTTTTCAAGGTATTCTCACTAGCATTGCATAGTGCTGCTCAGAATAAAGCCCTGACTTTGTTTCCTAAAGAAGAAATCTTGACTCTCTTTGGATATTTGATGTGGGTCTAATTATCGTTGTGGTTTTTGTGTATCTCATCCCAGAAGGGTACAGCCAAATCTCAGAATTCTTTGGTAGGGACAGAAGGGAGAAGAAGTACGAAGGATAGTGCTGGAAGTGAGAATTTTCATTTAACTTTACAGATTAAAGATAGCAGATTGAAACTCTCACTTGGAAGTTGCAATAAGAGTGGAAAAAGTGAAACATCGAAGATGGTTTCTCTGGATGAGATACAGTGGAGATCTTTTTACTCTGTATTATGAGAACTCCCAAGCCCTGAAGCATAAGGGGAAAGCAGAATGCTTTAAGTCACATTGATGCTTAGAAAGAAAATGAATACAACCTTAAGTATCTTCTTAAAACAAGACTGTTCTGCTTTCCTCACTTAACAAAATGGTTGCAGACTTTTCTGCATAGGCATATGCATCTCCTCTCCACATATCTTGTAAAATATTTCTGTGATAATCAAATTCAAGATGAAGAATCCATGAAAGGTAAGAATGAGCAAAACTAACCACACGGCATAACCAAGATTCACTAAGCATCCATCAAATAAGGGGAGGTAGGTGGTGTCTCTGCACAAACTCAGTGGATCCCTCGTCCTCAGTTTTGCCTGCAGTATCTGCTTCTGTCAAGAGCCTTGTGGGCAGAAAGAGGCTCAGTCTCTTAGTCCTGTTGTTTGGTGAGATTTTTGGAAGAGTGGGCATAATCTGGAGATAACTGTTTTCTGCTCCGGGGCTCACCTTTGGCAAATGGTTCTGGCGAAATAGGTCACTTTGAACATGCTACCTGTGTGTGTGAGATGCCATCTAGTGGTTAAGGGAAGCCTAACATGAATGAACAGAAAAACGGTCTTTTCCTTCTGGCCTCATACTCTCCACCACTGAGTTAAGCAGCAATAGAAGTTTGATGCTGTAGGTTAACTATTGTTTGGGAAAGAGGAAAAGCGTTTTCTTAAAAGCAGTATGTTGAGCACAGATTATTATGGGGAAAACCCCCACTGAGGGTAATTATTCAAGCCAGAAGTTACCAGCTGACAGTATGTATGTTTGATCAGCCGGAAGAGTAGTGTTGTCCTGTTCATTTTATTGAAGTATATGATTCACACATGGAGTATGTTGCACAAAGCTTCAGGATACAGCTTGACAGGTGTTTATATTTTAAAATATTTACTCATGTATAACCTCATGTAATCATTACCCCGATCAAGATATAGATACAGGAGTTTCCGGGTTCCCAGAAACCTCTCTCATCCCTCGCTGTGGGCAGCCCTCCATCACAGACAACTGCTATTCTGAACTCTGCCACCACAGATTCATAATGACGCCATTCAAGTAAATATTCCTGGCCGCCCAATACCAAGAAAATCCTATAATCAGCATTTTACTTTTTTTTTTTTTTGGTGGTGCCGGGGATCGAACTCAGGCCCTTGTGCTTACAAGGCAAGCACTCTAATCACTGAGCTAAATCCCCAGCCCCTAATCAGCATTTTAATAGTCTCAAAAAATGGACAGTTTCCTCAACGAAACGTTCTAGGTTT
>PVJO010031048.1:0-14770 GCA_004026905.1 Hystrix cristata
CACGTTCACCTCCATGTTCTTGGAGGTCGGCAGATGCACTGGCCTCCTGGTTAAGCATGCTTTGGGGGTAATTTTCTCTTCTCTAGGCAGTGATTAAGTTTGTAAGTTCCACTATGTTAAACAGCATGCCTACTTTTGCCTGTGTATTAAGAAATTATTATAAGAACCTATACATAATAAAATACATCATTGCATGGTTAAAAAAAAAAAAAAGAATACAGAAAAGTAAAACAAGAAAAAGATGTACGTCCATTCCATGAGTGAGAACAGAATTATTATTCGATGGTATTGGCACAATTAGTTACACTTTCAGAAAAAAAAAAATGCAGTCCTTCCACATTACGAATTAAGGGTTCAATTGCAGCAAATAAAGGACACTAATATTAGAAAAAAAAATTTTAAAAACATAATATAGAGAATATATTTCAATATCTCAGGTCTGAGAGAAAGTACAGAAAATGAAACCCAAATACAACAAATTAAACTTAACCAATTTGAATATGGAAAAGTGAAAGACTGGAAGGAAAAAAATGAAATCAATGAAAAATTATTGGCAGTTACTAGAATAAAGCTAAATGTTGAAATCCCTAATCTTCAGGAGCCTTATAGATATTATTTATGAAAAAAGCTCTGTCAAAAATTAAGAAACATGAATATGTAATTCACAAAAAAGGAAATGCAAATGGCATAAACCAATGACAGTAGGACCTAAACACTACAGTAGTATTAAGAAATTAGGAAAATTTTCAACATGTGACAATGTCTGGAGCAGGGAAGCTATGGAAAACTACAACTGTCATATAAAATTGGAGCCATGGTGAGGTCAGACAAGATATAAAATCAGTTTCTCCAATGTTTTAAAGTATAATATGACCATGATGAATGTGAACATTATGTATACAATGTACCAATACATGTTCTTGGTAAAAAAAATTTTAAATTTTTTTTAAAAAGCATAATATGTGCACATCATTAAACACAGCAACTTTACTCCTCACATTTCAGCCTAGTGAGATAAGAAAGAGATCAAAGAAAAGGATGTTTACTGTACGTTCTGCTCCTAAAACCAAAAGTAGAAAAAGTTTAAATATCTATTACTATCAGTTGATTCTAAAAAATAAGGTGTAGCCAAAGTAAAATTTACCAAGATTATTAAAAGAACATGTGAGGGAGGAGTGGGGAAGGGGGGGAGAACCAAGACGCATCATGTACAGGTACAAAACAAATGTGATGAATGTGATCATTATATGTACAATGTACCAATACATGTTCTTGGTTAAAAATAAAAAAAAATAAATAAATAAAAATAAAAGAACATGTGAAAGTATTGGCCTGTGAATGTGGCTACTTATGTGGGCAACTGAAAAATGCAGGGTAAAGATCAGTACATCCAGCCCACTGCTGGTGAACCCAAGGCACGCATACCACAGCGGGCTGCTTGATATCACCGAAAGCTCTAAAAGTTCGCCATCACTGGTCTAGCCTATTATTACATCTTAGTTTACTCGTGGTGTGAAAATTTGCATGAGATATATATTATATGTGTCTTATAATCCCCAAAATTGAAAGGAATGCACAAACATTTTCTACGTTGTAGCATTTTCCCCTAAGTGGAAACTTACACTTGGCATAAAACACAGTGTTTTCCAGTGTTTCTAGAAAAGCAGTATTTAAAATATGTTCTAGAAATCATATGTACTTAAACCAACTTTATATACATTCACATAAACAAGGGCTGCTTTATGAAGTTTGTGAACCTGCAATTAAAGAAAATGGAACAAAAGAATCCATGGAATCAGAGAGACAAGTGTCACAAATGTAAGTGACAAATCATGGGCCAGTAAGGAATCTTTTTAATTAGTGTGCAAAGTCAGGTTATCCTGAATGTGCCGAAGAAGAGACAACGTACCTTGGGCAGGGGCTTTCCCTGATGGCAGTTGATTCCACCAACGAAGACCAAGTTGGGCATCACGGGTCTAGGATACTCCAGAACAAAGTCTGTGCGTAACAACCAAATTGATGGTTGGCTGAAGAGATCATATAAGGTGACAGGTGTTTGGAGAATTTCAGCAGCAATTTCTAAGGCGTTTTTATAAAATTTATTGCAAAATAAACGCTCCTCCAAGTGAAAAAGAAGATTTTGTACTCTATCTTTGAAAGTCATGGTATCCGAGAGTGCTGAGAAAAGTCTGGGAACATAAGAAAGACCGAAGGGGCACTGTGTGCCTTCTTCAAGAAGATGGCAAAATACGACCCTGGTAAAGACCACAGATGGGAGCGAAAAATATTTGGCAACAATTAAGCCACATACATCAAAAGGATCCATAAACACCACATCAAAAGAAGTCTTTTTTAAATAGTCAACTATTTTCTTCTCATTAAACAAACTCCTACAACGTGAAAAGGTGATGTCAAAAAAACGTCTGGACGAACCTGTTGCTAAGGAATACATACTTTGCTCTGGAGTTTTCCACTGAGTGTCAGCAAAAAACTGGAACGAATGGTCCAAATCCTCCAGAGTGAAAGAAGTTGGATAGGCCTTTACCGTGAAATTCAGCGACTGGCCCAGTTGCCAACTGGCCTCCGGCATAACTGCGACCACCTCATGCCCTCTGAGGACGAGTTTCTCCACCACTGAACGCATGGTGAACCAGTGGCTCCCGTCCATGGGCACCACCAGCAGCCTGCCTGCCTGGGCCACGCCAGATGCCAGCAGCAGACACAGGCACAGAGGGAGAGGGGCAGGTGAAAGTGCACGAGCCATGGGGACGGCAGTCCAGAGGCACCCGCTGCTCAGACTCAGCCCGTGTAACCCAGTAGGCGGAATAAGTACAGGCACAATCTTGCCACAGAATGGGTGGAAAGTCATACATCAATAGATGAGGTAACACTCACCGAAAATGATTTACTCAGAACAGCAATGATTAATGAGGTACATTTGCTGCCTTTCCTACTGGTACACTTTCCAGACAATGAAAGTTTATTATCAGTGTACAAGGAAGCACTGTGACCTGGCCTGTTACTAAACAAAGGATTGGGACTTTGAGATATCAGAAAGATTGAAAGGCAAAGTATATTTGCATAAGTTTCTATTACCAGAGATTGTGAAACAGTAAAATTTAGACATTCTGTTCACACGAGCAAGGACACTATCCTCAGAATGAAATTTTCAATGTGGCTTCCAAGGAAACGCCACAAGTCCCTCACCCCTGACTCCTCATGGGCTTCGGCTGTGTTTCCTGAGCATCCCGTCATGGACAGACACTGCTGTTAGGATGACTGTCGCTCATCTCAGGTTCTTTCTTGCACTCCAAACCCCGGGAGGCCTCTGAGTGTTGAAATGTGACCCATAGTACACAAGCCTCAGCCACCCACGTGGCCCTAATCCTTCATGAAATCCGATTTCAAAGGCAGAAATCCAACTTCCTGTCCCCAGTTTTGCACCACTCCAGACAAGGGCTCTCCCTGGACCCATGGTCTGTAGAAGAGGACTGAGGCCTTCGTACAGCTGTCCTGGGATTCCCAAGATGCTTCCAGGACGTCCCCTCCTGTATCACCTCACGGGAACAGTAGTGAGATCTGCACAAGCACAAGACAAAGCGTCGGACGGAAACAAAGGAGGCAGTGGTATAGTGACCAGCATGCGGTGGCCATAGTCCACTGATGCTGCCATATGTGGCGTCTGCCCAGAGATGTCTCATAAACCACCTGCACATCTGAGTTGGTTGTGAGAGGAATCACAGAGGCGAGCTCTGTCTAGTTTGCTCCTGCTCTGTTATGTGCCCCATCAAGGGTCACTGTCCGGCACAATGATCCTGCCCAGAGGAGCGTACTCCCACTTCTCAGATTTCAGAGAACCCAAGGAATCAGAACAGCTTCACAAAGGTGGTCAAGAACCAGCCCCACTCAGTGAAAATGCAGGGCTGATAACCACACTCAGGACAGACTCCAATCTGGGTGCTTTTCGGAAAGCACAGGGCTACCACTGGTGGACCTGTGTTGTCAACGGTGCAGGAGGCACTCTTGACCCACCTTGAAAGGGAGGGATTCCAGCACAGGCTGTACCATCCTAAACAGCACAGCCTCACGTCACACTTCCCTGCCTCACCTGGGAGCACAGGCTTCATCTTTGCCAAGTTGAGACTGTAAAGAGGAGTGTTGCCTGGCCAGGTTTCACAGCCTCATTTGGCCTCACCAGAAGCTACTGCCACACTCGGCCAGCAGCCCCACCCGACTGATGGATGCACAGTTGTTTCTCAGACGGGGGGCCCAGGCAGCTACCACAACTGACACCAAGGTGGGAATAGGATGCGGCTTGACCTAAGCTGGGCAGACGGAGATGACCCTGCGGCAGTGGCCTTGACCTGACATCAGCCTGGGCGTGAAATTCCAATCGCGCCTCTTCTCATAGGATCAGGAAACTCTTCAGAGAACAGAATGCAGATAAATGTGAATGGCACCGTGAGCTGCTTGCTCTCTGTTTCTCTGGCTCTCTTGCTCTCCTAACCCCCTTTGCCCTCTGACCCCTGACCCATGCTCCATCTTCAGCTCTCTTGCCTCGCACTCCTTTTAAGATTCTCTAATTGTGGCAGCGGCTAGTTATTTCATTCATCTGGCAAAACAAGTCTCCCTTTCGTTACTTAAATAAACCTCCTCAATGCCCTAAAATTTGCTCCTGCAATTCACTGCCTGCCCAAATAAAGAACCTGGAAATATCCTCTCCCAACGTCGTGTACCCTCCTGCATCAACATCAGAGTCCAGACAGGGGCCCAGCCAGCAGAAGAACTCTGGGGAGGTGATGGGCTTGCCCTTCCTGATCACAGTGCAGGGATCCAGCTGGACCTCACTGCAGCCATCTTGAATCCTAACTGCCAAGATGCCCCAAGGAACCCTGGCCCATGTTCTCTGCATAGTTTCCCAGCCAACTACAATAAAACAAACCCATTAGGGATGATCCAGTGCTATGTGCCAGAATCTGTGCCACCTGGGCCAGGATGGTGCCTGGCAACTTTGATCTTAGCTCAACACAAGCCTGTACATTCAGGCAAGGATGAAGTCCACATTCACCTGACTGTACATAAGCCTGCCACCCCCACTCCGACAAAAGCTGCAGCAATCCAGCCACCTGGCTGCTGCCCTTGACTACGATTCGGTCGGTGAGTCCAAACTAAGATTACATTCTTTGTGATCATGGATCTGTCTACTTTTTCTGGTCTCTCAGCGCTTTCTGCCATGGCCATCGATTCCTTCACATCAGATGTTCCCAGAATGCATGAGATAGAATAAATAGTAAATGAAGGTCTGTGCCAGCCACACAACCGGTACAGGCCAGAACAGGAAGGTGTCTCCTGGAACGCACACTGCCAAAATAAAGACCCAAGGATTCTGAAGAGTAAGGGAATCCTGAGAGAAGAGCAGAGAGGGGAAGGTAGGAGGACATGGGGAAAAGGATTCTGAAAGCAAAAACAAATAAGAAACACACATATGAGTGTCACTATGGCTTTCAACAGATTTTTCAACACAAACTTTGCATGCAAAGAGACAGAGTAGGAAAATACATCCCAACTGCTGAAAGAAACAGCTGCCACCCAACAATATTTTCTTCAGCACAGCAGAATAAAAGAGAGACAATAACAACTTCTCCAGACAAATAACAGTTTATGGACCTCATCATCACTACACCTATCTGCCAGGAATTGCAAAAGAAAAATCTCTACATTGAAACCAAGAACCACTAATTAATAACATGAAAGATATAACTCCAAAAAACACAGTGGTATAATTAACATAGAGCCATATGCGTACTATGCTAAGATTGCAATAATAATATGTGAAAAAAAGTCCTTAATACAAGAAAAAAAGACTATTATAAATAACAAGACAGAAAGGGGTGTGAGAATGGGCTGGCCCCATGCTTTCTGCAGGGTCTCTGTTCCTCCTTATCTTGGGGCTGTGGGCCTTGGGGAATGTCCAGGGCCAGAGGAGCTGGACACGCCTTTCCTGGGGGCAGGCACCCTATGTAACTTACGGCCCTTCCTTATCTTACAGCTGCCAGCATTGCGGCCTTGGGAAGGTCTTGGGAGCTGAGAGTTACTTCTCAACTTTACAGCCATTAGTGTTTCTGCCTGGGCCTGGTTAGAAACGTTTGGTGATCAGAATATATAACAAAAGGAAGAGGATGGAGAAACACAATGCTAAATGAACAAATGCAGGGGTACCTGTATGTCTGCAAGATGACATTGGCCTTAAGTCATTCCTTGTACAAAGAGACACAGAAGGACACTATGTAATGATAAAGGAGTTGATTTATTAAGACTGCTTACAAGTAAAAATAGATATGCACCTAACACGGAGCACCTAAATATCAAAAGCCAATAATAAGGATCAGGAGGAGATAGCTTGCAACACGATAACCATAGGGGACTTCTGTGCCTCATTTCCAAACATGGTTCATCATCCCAACAGATGATTAATATGGAAACCTTAGAGTTGAACTACACGCTAAATCAAATGGACATGACACACATATGGGACATTCCATTCAACAGCAATAAACGGACTTCTCTCTATGCCTCATGGAACACTGTCCAGGATAGAGCACAGACTGAGGCACCAAAAAAAGCTCAGAAAATGGAAGTACCGCAAATCGTATCTAATGTGTTTTCTGGCCAAAGTCCTATAAAACGAAGAAGAAAATACGGGATGAATTTCAGGTAATTCACATACTCATAAATACAGGTTTCCTGACCAGCCTACGGGTCCAGAAAAAATAAAAAGGACAATTAAGAAGGCTCTTAAAGCGAATCAGAAACACAACACACTAAAATAGATGGGATATAATAATTCTAAGAGGTCAGTTTCCAGCTATAAATACCTACAAAAAAGAAAAAAAATCATAAATTTAAAAATTATACACCAGGCTACTAAAAGAAGAATAAAGCTGGACGTGGTGGTGCACATTTGTAATCGCAGCACTCTGGAAGACTGAGGCAGAAGGACCACAAGTTGGAGCCCACTTGGGTAACTTACTGAGACCTTGTCTCAAAATAAAGAGCTGGGATTGTAGCTCAGTGCCAAAGCCCCAGGTTCAATCTGCATCACTGAAAAACAAATAAAAAGAAAAAATGGAAGAAATGAATAAACTACTCTTGGAATCAACACGAAGAAAAAAAGTGGAAAAAGAAATGAAATGAAGACTAGAAAAACAATTTTAAAACATCAAATGTAGGAATGGGCCTTTTAAGAGACAGAAAAAAATTGACAAGCCTGTAACTAGACTAAGAAAATGAGACAGAAGACTGAAATAAATGAAATCAGAAGAGAAACAGCACACATTACTACAGATACCTCAGAAATACAAAGGACTATGCAAGTGTAATATATATGAACAATTATATGAAAGTTAATTGGATAACATAAAAGAAATGGATAAATCCCTAGAAACATTCAACCCATCAGGACTGAATCACGAAGAAATCAAAAATATCAACTCACAAATAACAAGGCAATTGAATCAGGAATAAAAGTTGCCCAACAAAAGTCAGCCCAGGACATGATGGCTTCATGGCTAGTATCTACCAAGGATTGAAAAAAGAGCTAGAAGAGACATGGAGGGAGGGAAAAAAACAAAGAACAATCACATTCAAACTCTTCCAAAAAGCAAAAACAGAAAACAATCCCTAACACTATTGATGGAGCCAGCATTACACTGACATCAAGGAGAAAGGGGCATTAGACAAGAAGAAAAAAAATATTATACAACTAAATCCTTGATGAACACAAACAACGTTTTCCATGAAACAGTCACAAAGAAAAATTCAGCAACATATTCAAAGGATCATCCACAACAAGCAAATGGGAATTTTCCCTGAGACACATGGATAGTTCAATACACCCAAGTCAATAATTGTAATACATCACATTCGCACAATGAAGAATTATCCAGATGATTGTCTCATTAGATACAGGAAAAACTACTTGTTTTTTAGATATAGAAAAACTGCTTAATTTATTTTTCACTGAACCAAGATTTATTGGTACATTTTAAATACACATAACGATCACATTCATCATAGTTAATGTGATCACATTCATCATATCACATAGTTGTATGTGATATGTCTTGGTTTGTTTTTTCCCCTTTCCCACCCTTTACATTTACACTTTTCCATTTTTTCTCTTTTTCTTTTCCTTTTCCCTTCCTTCCTTCCTCCTTCCAATTTGAATGTTTTCGTTCTTTTTCACAATATCTGTTATACATTTTTGTCCTTATTTACTATTTATGGTTTCTCATACCATAGGTGTAAGAGATAAACTTGAAACATTTATAGGTACATGGATGCATCTTGAGAACATATGCTTAAGTGAAATAAATCAGAAAAACTGCTTAATTTAATTCAACACTTCTTCATGACTAAAAAACATTTCTCACAAAATTAATTAGGGAAGAAATGTGCCTCAACCAAAAAAGGCCGCATGAGAATCCCAGAGATAATATTATATTTAACAGTGAAAAATTGAAATTTTTTCTCTAAGATCTCAAACACAAGGATAATCACTCTCATCACATCTGTTCAACACTTTACTCGTAGTTCTTTCCCAAATAACTAGGCAAGACAAAGAAATAAAAGGCACAAAAATAGGAGAGAGAAAAGTGAAACTGTCATTGTTCATAAGATGATCTTCCATTAGAAAACATCATGCACTCTGCTAAAAATGTTAGAAATAAAATTATGAATAAACCTGCTGTAAATAGGGAGGGAGGGAACAGAGGGGAGGGGTGGGGAAGACGGGGGAGAACCAAGATGAATCATGTACAGGTACAAAATAAATGTGTTGAATGTGACCATTATATGTAAAATGTACCAATACATGTTCTTGGTTTAAAATAAAAAAATAAAATAAATAAAATAAAAAAATAAAAATGTTAGAAGTAACAGATGAATACAATAAAATAGCAAGATACAGCACCAATACCCACCCCATGTCACTAGTATTCACGTATACTAACTACTGGAGAACTAAGTTAATAATTGCATTTAAAATAATGACAAAAATAGGCATAATTTTTTAATTAATTAATTTCACTGGTACATTTTAGATATACATAATGATCACATTCATCATAGGGAATTTGTAGCTGTACGTGAACATCTTGAGTTTTCTTTTTTCCCCTTCCTCCCTCCTCCATTCAACTCCTCTTCCCCTCCTCATTTATAACAGCCTTTTTCCATTTTCCCTTCTTTTCTCTTTTTTTTCTTTTGCCTTGTTTCCTTTCCCCCTCCTCGATCCCTACTTCCCCTTCCCATCTGAACATTTTCTTCCTATTTCACAATATCTATTACACATTTTGGTCCTTATTTACACTTTCAGTGTCTCACACCAGAGAAACAATTTGATATATATTCATGTGTATCTGATTTATTTCACTGAAGACTATGGTCTCAAAGTGGTGTCCATTTACCTAGAAATGTCTGAAGCTTAGACTTCTTTATGACACAGTAGTACCTCACTGTACCAAAAAAACCCACCTCACCTCTATCCATTCAATGGTTGATGGGCACTTGAGCTGTTTCCAAGAATTAGCTGTTACAAACTGTGCTGCTATACACATAGCTGTGCATATATTGCTGTGGTATGATGCTTTTAATTCTTTTGGGAAGATACCAAGAAGGGGAACAGCTGGGTCAAATGGTTAGCCAGCAAAATAGGCATAAATGTAACCAAGGAGGTAAAAGACCTACACAGTTGAAAACC
Source organism: Hystrix cristata (assembly GCA_004026905.1). Taxonomy (NCBI): domain Eukaryota; kingdom Metazoa; phylum Chordata; class Mammalia; order Rodentia; family Hystricidae; genus Hystrix; species Hystrix cristata. The sequence goes on from PVJO010031048.1 coordinate 9,758, forward strand.
ATATATACATATTTAGGAATTTGGTGAATTTTATTCTCAAAAATGTGAGCCAAATTTTTTAGTGACAGAGGAAAAGTGTATAATTAATGCAGCAAAATATTGAAAACTGTTTGACCGAAGAATGGATACATGGGTGTTCAGTAAACAATAGCCCCTCCTTCGTGAATGTTTGAAAGCCTGATAAAGTTGTAAGAAACGGCCAGACATGGTGGCTCACTCCTGCAATCCCAGCACTCTGGAAGGGCAATGCAGGAAGTTAGCAAGTTCCAGCCAGCCTGGGAACATGGCGACTTAGCAAGAGACTGTCTCAAAATAATGATGATGAAAAAGCAGGCCAGGGATGTTGTTCAGTGTGATGGCCTGGGTGCAATCTCAAGTACTGCCAAAATAACTTTTTTTTTTAACTTAAAAGAAGTTATCCTGAGAAAAGGCCTAGAGCTTACAAATAGCTGACTTTAAATTTGGATTTTTAAAATGGACTCGTACTGTGAGAGACATACAAGTACTTGAATTGATTCCTTCCGATGGGACCCAGAGTCCTTCCAATTCTGCTGGAACTCACTAATCACTGCAAAAGCTGGGAGGGATTGCAATTTTCCCATTAAAACTGTTCTCGTGTTGTCCTGGATGATAAGGTGCCATACTGACTAACATATTTAAACCCATTCCTGAATATTATTGCTCTGCATAGAGTTAAAGGTGTTTTCTTATAGCAGACCATCATTAAAATCCCCTTTATAAGGGGAACCAAGAGATGCAGGGAGGAGGAAGATGGGGAGGGAAAGTGGATACAACGGAATTAACATGTGTTATGTACGTGTACAGAGTCTCTACTGTGAACATGATCATTACATACTGCAAATAAAAAATCCGCTATACAGGACCTGAGACTCCACAAAGACAGCAAAACACACACAAACAGACATGCACAGCCACACAACCCCCATCGTTTCCTTCTCAGCAGACATCGTTTCCTTCACAACAATTCAAACCTGTAGGTTTTACCAAGACATCATCTGCTCCTTAGAAACAAGGACTGAGAAATGCACAAGTTCCAGAACCCTTGCGATGAAAATCTACTCTGCGGTATCCAAGCATTTAACCAAAGGGCGCTTTTTGAGCTCTGAATTCTTCTTTGAAAATTCAGCCACGCTTTTACTTATAAATATATACATGTATGTAATCTTCTCATAGGTATTTTTGGTATTAATATACATGGAAAAAAGCATATATAAAGTCTAAATGGTTCAATCTGTTTCACATTATACGGCTATCTCTATACATTGGATGACATAAACTCCTATATAGTCTCTACATCTCTAAACACTCTGGGTGTTGCAATGAGCCACCCTAAACTCACTCTTGGTTCAGGAAGCTGTGGGCCCCACCCCTGGGTACACAGCAGGGCAAGGGGAGGCTGCTTGGTGACCGTTACTGTATTGATGCAGGGTAAAGGGGAACAACGCCCCGTGAGTAACTGAGCCTCTTAGGGTGCTACAACTTGCAAGCCTTTGCTTCTTCTCCTAGAGGACAAGGCCATGCCTAGCTTTGACACACCTAAAACTGTAGTCTCTCAGGTTTTGAAAAACACTGTTATTTCACTTTCCCAAGAGCTGGCTGAAAAGAACCTCTCACCAAATGCATGCCATTATGTGAGAGAATACGACTGTGTTAAACAGTCTTCTTGAACGTCTAAAACCCCAACAACAGTTTAAAATGCATAGTCCAACAAAATAAAATACGATAGCCCAATAAAATAATAAACTGAGAAAATCAGGGAGATGAATTACCAGTTTATCCACCACATCTTTGCCAATAGTATTACTCTTGCATTTGCCAAGACTTTTTCAACTGTAAGTGACAAAATCCAAACCAAATAGCCTAGGGCAACGGTGTTAATGCAGAATGTTTTGGAGGTATAAACTCCAAAAAAGTAAAGCAGTAAAAGTAGCAGAGCACGGAATTACTGCAGATGATGCTACATACCCGAGAAAGCATAAAAACAGAAAGAAAAATTAGGGATAAAATAAACAGATTGGGAATAAATATGTAAAAGATATCCCTTATTACATATAACCAGTGTAAAAGAAATGGAAAAAGCCGGTGAAAAAATAATAGCATGCCTAGAAATATGTTAGCAGGAAAGACAAACTGTTCAAATAAAGTACAAATGTGCAGTGATGGGCATTAAAAAAAGATCGGAATAAGGAAAAAGGAATACATCTTAGTGAACAGTAAAATGAAAGGAAAAAACTTAGTCTTTCTCAAGTTAATAAAAACATTTCATGATAAATTAACAAGCCCGAGTGGTTTCATCTCTTTTTGGAACTCAACAAAACAGTTTTGAAGGGCCAAATGCATTATGAGAATCAAAATGAAAATTCAGATAAATGAAGAGTGAGTATGGATTTTGTCCTCTAAGATATTAAAACTTACTCTAAAACTGTTTAATCAAAACATTGTACAGCGGCATGAAAAAAATAAAGTCAGGACAAAACTGAGACCTCAGAGCAAATGCAAAGACCATAGAAAGTGAAACCATGATAAAGATGCATTGCTTTGTTTCAGGTTTTGGTTTGGGCTTTCTGGCACAGGGAATTGAACCCAGGGACTTTGCCCTGAATGAAATCCTCAAGATTTTTTATTTTAATTTTTCTTTTGAGACAGGGTCTTACTAAGACACTGAGTTTTCCAGGCTGGCCAGAAACTTGTGATGTGTCTACCTCAGCTTCCCGGAAGTAGGATTACAGATGGGCACCCTTATATCAAGCTTAAAGACTCATTGCAGTTCAACGGCTACAGAATGGAATTAGTATTAAAAGGTGTTGCGCTGATTGACTACCTATGAGTAAATAAAGAAAAGCACAGCTCTGCACTGCTTAGTATAAAGTCATTGCAAAAGAAATGCTCTCCTCGTTGAAGCAGTCCAAAGCTGAAACGAGATACGGAAAATATGGTTCTATATCTTAGGTTTGGAAGATTTCCAGAAATTAGTAAACCAAAATCGAATCCATTTGACTCCCCCAAAATGAAAAGTCTACATAGAAAAGATAAAGACCAGCCCCGGACAAGCATTAGCAGCACATACAGAAAAGCTGTGTTCAATGTGCTGTGGAGAGGGTCTCTTCTGGTCACAGCTATTTGGGCTTTGACGCGATGCGGGATCCAAAGCACCCCGGAGAAGAAAACTGCCATCTCTGCTTCTGTAAACTGCTCGCTACATAGATAGGAAAATGGCTCGCTGCTGCCCTCCCTACAGACGTGCTGCGAGGTAAGCCCGCTTGGCTCCCGCTTAGAAAGCCCTGCTGCCCGCTTTCCTTGCCTTTTAACCATCCCACTTCCCAAATTTCAAACTGCACAGGCGGGCTTAGGCCAGAAACGGGCGGGAAAGTCGACCCTGCGGGAAGCGCGCCACACAGACCCCGCGCGCTCTGGGCTCGGGGCTCAGGCCCAGAGGGCCGACTCCTCCGGCCCGCTGACCGTCCTCCAACTCTCTGGGTGGCACCTGGTTTCTCGGCACTCCATTTCTCCATTGCTGGAGGCCCCAGTGAGAGTCCAACCGGCCGGCCCTTGAGCCAGCGCTGCAGCCCTGCGCTGAACTCGGTGGGGCGCCATTGGGCTGCTCCCTCAGCAGGACTCCGACCCTCCAGGACAGACAGACCCACTCACCAGGCCGGACGTCAGAACAAGGTAGGGTCCCGGGAGCGGGGACTTCAGCAGGGAGCCCGCTGGGGTCGGGCGTCTTCAGGAAGAGGGCCGCGTGGTCAGGGTCCTCCCCACAGCGGGAGGTAACCGTGATGCGCTCCGCGTGCCTGTGCGTGTGTGCACGCGTGTGTCTGTGTGTGTGCCTGTGCGTGTGCCTGTCTGTGCGTGCACTGTGTGCCTGTGCGTGTGTGCACGCGGGTGCCTGTGCGTGAGCCTGTGCGTGTGTGCACACGTGTGTGTGAGAGGGAGAGAGTCGGGGAGCGTCCTGACTCACTTGTGCCTCAGGCGACGTCTGACTCCGGGCCGCAGGGCCGTGGAGCCCTAGAGGGCTCATCGGCTGGGCTGTGGTGATTGGCACACGGTCAAGGGCGGCCGCCGTCTATCCACTCGCAAGTCACAAAGCGAGTCCACCACGGCCAAGTGACCCCCAAGTTCCTCCGGGACACCCCGAGATGAGCAACTGACGGGTCTCCTCTGTGGAGGGGGCACCCACCCTTGTCTTGCACCACCGACACATGGTGGAATACGGGGCGGGGGACACAGGGACATTAGTTTGTAGGGCAGACATTGACTGTGTCCAAACCCCCATTTTGTCCCTGGGCCTTACGACACAACTGTTTTTTAGAAATTTTTAAGGCTCACTTCCCCTTCCCTTGGGCGTTCTTCTGAGCCACCTCATTGAGAAATTAGGCTACCCACAAAGAAAAGAGTGTCTCTTTTGTCACCCTGACCTCTTCCTGCCACGCTCCCTCAAGCCCCTCTGGGTGGAGGAGCTCTCACTGCGTGCATGCCGTGCTCCTTTGAGCCCCGTAACCAGGCTGTTTTTCTGTGTCACCTCTTTGCACACCAGCTGCTCACCCGGGAGGGCTGCAAGCCCCTAGGCTGAGAAGAAGACTGTGCCCTCCGGTCACGATCCCTCCTTGGTGCCTCTGAGAGTCTCACACACCCTCGAGTCCCCTGGAGGCTCAATCTGCCTCCTGAGGGTGAATTTGTCCCTTGCCCGTGTCCTTCTGGACGGGTACCCCGGTTTTCACTGGCCTCCCTGAGAGACTTAGCAGTTCGAGCCATTTTTAAAGAGGCTCAAGACCACACGTCCTAGGAATACCAGGCATTTCAGGAGCGGGGACACCAGCTCTTCAAGATATAGGTCCCTCAGGCGAACTTCCACACAGGCGAGCCACTCCTGCCCTCGCTATGGTGGGGGGACCTCTTCAAAGCTAACCGTTCTACATGGCATGATGAACTATTGTTTTTCATTTGGCCACAAGTCTCCATGCTCACCCCATCCGTCTTCTGGTCAAAGTTCAG
>PVJO010031049.1:0-14778 GCA_004026905.1 Hystrix cristata
CCTTGCGCTTGCTAGGCAAGCACTGTAACCACTGAGCTAAGTCCCCAGCCCCTCGACTTTTCATTTGTGCAGCACGGATTTGTCCCTGCTGAACCATGTGAGAAGAAACCAAAAGCAACACTCTATGGTGGGCTGGCAGCAAGGGCCCAGGCCAGGAGCCCAGAGAACAGGGTCAGGTCTCTCTCCAGCAAAGGGGGTGAGCACAGAGCCCAGCAGACACAGGACTGTGGCCCTCCTGGTGCCTGGCATGGCCGAGAGCCTGGCAGATCTTGTTTTGTTCATCACTTTGTGGGAGAGAATGGAGGCTGGAAGTGGGCCTCAGGACCACCGTGTCTGGCTGGATGTGTGCTCACTACCAGGGTGCCCTGGCCTTGCTTTGCCCCCACTGCTCACACCCCTGGACCAGGCCCACCTGGCAGGGAGGCCTTTGGATGACCGGCTGCCCTCACCTCTGTTCTGTGAGCAGTGGCAGCTCACACAGGGCAGGGGGCGGGGACAGGGGCCAGGTTCCAGGTACTTGGCCCCCTGGCAGCAGCCGGTGTTGCACCACCCAACCAATTCCAAGACGAGGGCCATGAGCCCTAGGGACAGACAGGTACCACTGCCCACCCAGCAGGCTCACACCTGGGTCTGCCTTGTTCGCTGTTTCTGGGCAGTTTGCTGAACCTGACTGGAATTGACATCAGGGTCCTGGGGCTGCCCAGGGGTGACGCTCACCCCTGTACCCCTGCAGATCCCACCCACCACACACTTCCGCCAAGGGCTGTCAGCTCTGGTCTCCCTGTCACTCCTCCAACCCTAGGCTGGGACCCAGGCTCTGGGGGGAAGGCCTGGCACCCAGGGCAGTGCGATGCTAGGGCCTGGCCAGGCTGGCATGAGACTCTGGCAACTTTTGAGGGGTAAGGGCTACAGCCAGCGTCCACCTGAGGAGCTGGAAAGGAGGTCCCTGGGGACTCAGAGCTGCCTGAGTGCCAGGCAAAGGTGCCGTTAGCATAGGTGGGCGCTGTCTGCCCCTCCCCTATGGACCCGGCTGCCATTCACCAGCTGCACAGAGCCCACACGGCACAGAGTGCCCTGCAGGAGAATGAGTGGCCTAGGTCTAGCTGAGGACTGTCACCCTGCGAGCTGCAGGGGCCTCACCAGGCCAGCACAGGGAGGGCCTGGCAGGGCTTGGGGGGGCCCACAGAGGTGGGCATCTGGGGCTGGCCCCATCTGCATGAGTGGGCACTTGCTGGGGAGGGTGGGGATCTGGGCAGGGGGACAGGAAGGCGGGGGGTAGAGGGTCGTAGTGGGACCCGTTGCAGTGGTGCCATCAGGCAGGGCGGGGCCTAGCCTGCGCAGAGCTGATGCCAAACTGGGGATAGTGGGCCATGCTGGGAAGAGTGTGTCCCTTGGGTGAGTGACCCCCACAGCCAGCTGGGGTCCTGCTTGGCCTTTGGACACCCCTGGGCCTGCACCTTGATCCTCAGCACAGAGCCATGGTGTGGTCGCAACCCGCACAGATGGGGAGCTGGAGGCCCAGGAGGGGACAGTCTTTCTACCACCCAGGTGCTCCTCCCTGCCCCTGGCCATCCTGAAAACCAGGCTGAGCCCTGCAGAGCTCGGGCGCCTCCCAGCCGACCAAGCCCCCCATATCCTGAGAAGCAGCAGGGGAGGCGAGCGCTGGCCCTTGGGGCAGCACACCTTTTCCCATCTGCAGCAGGAAAAGGAGAGGGTCGGTGAGGGAGAAGCATCCCTGCAAGCCCCTGCAGGAAACAGGAAGTGGGCTGAAGGCAGGTTCCCCTGATCCCTGTGGAGCAGCTGACCCAAGCTCCCCCAGACCAATGCTCAGCCAGCACAGGCTCAGGAGCATCTCCTGCCCTCTCCTGGCTGCATTTGGCCCCCTCCCCACCTCCCCTGAAGAGCCCCCACTACCCCTGCACTTCTGATTCCTCAGGGCTGCCAGCGCTTGGCTCTCCAGGGGCTCACGCATCAAGGCAGGGCCTGGCTCTGGCGGTGCAGGTGTGGCCAGCTGGGGGGTCCCCACTGTCCCAGCAAAGGAAGGAGCTGCCACACCCCAAACTCCCCCCCCCACAGACAGGGTCCAGGGCAGGCAGAAGAGGACTGGCAGGGCTCACCCGGTGCCCACACAGGGCCAAGCCCTGCACAGGCCTGAGGCTGGGGAGCACAGTGTGACCTGCATTCCCTGGGCCTCTGTGCCCAAGGGGGCAGGGCTAGCTGGTGGGGACCTGTGGGGTGGGCGGGGCCTCTGCTCAAGGACCTGGGGCCACAGGCTGTCATCTGAGTGGCTGGAGATTCACACATCACTCTCGGCCACACGATGTGCCCAGCACAGACCCAGAGTGGGGTGCTTGCTGGGCCAGGCAGGCTCTGGCTAGTCCTGGAGGGTCCGGGGGCTTCCCACAATTCAGCTATGCTGTGGGGGTGGCAGGAGGGTGGAGGCTCTCCAGGGAGCAGGAGCAGTGGGAGGGAGCTTCCTTCCACCCTAAACTGGAGCAGGTGGTGGAGAGCCGGCCCCATGGGCCAGGGCAGCACCCCCTCCCTCGTGGCCAGAGGTCAGGCTGCCGCCGCCTACATGGGACCGGTGGGGTACCATCAGACCTTCCACTGGGCAGTGCCAAAGCCAGCAGCTGCACAGGCAGGAACCTGCAGGGTGCCCTGCATGGCTGGGTCTCACATTTTCCTCTCTCCGCCTGGAAAAACCAGGCAGCGTCTGTCCCTGAAAGGCCTCTGAGCGGGACAGAAGCACAGATGGAGAGTCAGGCAGGGTGTCTCCCATGGCCATCCTCCCGTCTGGCCAGGAGCTGTGCGGCCCATGTGGGATCAGGGGCACCTAGGTGCTTGGGGGTCCAACATCCACAGACTGATGGCTTCCCACTGGGCTGGACTTCAGCCCTGCACACTCCAAGAGAGGGGATGGTCCAGCTGCCCGAGCCTTGTGTTTTGGGGTCCTTCCCGGAGTCCTTCATGGGCTCCCAGTGGCTCCCAGCACTCTGCTTGAGCTGAGCCCCCCAAATACCCTCACTGCTATCTGTGCCCCAGAATGCTACCCATGTCCCGAGACCAGAGCTGGTTCCAAAGCCCTCAGAACTAGGTATTAGGCCAGGAAGGAGGTGACTGTCTTTCTATGTCTCCAGTTCAATCTCTGGTCCCCGGGACCTGGGTAGGAGTTAGGGTGGAGTGGGCTGAGGCTGCTCACCGCTGATCAGAAGGAGCACACATTTCAGGGCACACACATGGTCATGCCCATCAGAAGTGGGAGACGGAGGCAGAGCAATGGAACAGGGGAAGGACCCAGCTAGTCCTCACCAGCTCTGCAGGACGAGGTCACAAGCCAAGGGCAGTGGGTGCCCCCAGCAGCCAGAAGAGACAAAGGAACCTATTCCGGAGCCCCCTGAGAGAGCGCAGCCCCACCTACCCCATGGCCACTCGGGGTCCGACCTCCAGAATAGGGAGCCATGGCCAGCACTCCCAGGAGCGGAGGGCGGCCTTGGGGACAAGCCCGGGACGCTAGGTCACCCAAAGGCACAAAACAGACACTAGGTACCTACAACACAGGTGACTAGAGCTCAGGGTCCTCTCTCAAAGTCCTGCCCCGATGCTGTGTCCAGCCACTTGACCCCTTCCTGTCCCCTCCTAAACCCACAGGGAGGGGTCCCATGTGGCCCTTGCTGCCAGCCTCCTGTGGACATGGCTGCCTGCTCAGCCTCCCACCCCATCAGTTTGGGGCACAGAGGAGCAAGATGCATTCCTGCCCAGGGGCTGGTCACTGGGCTTGCATGCTCATGGTGGCTTCCCAAGGGATTTTTGTGACAGGTTGGGACCACACCCCAGCATCCCTCCCATCAGCTCGACACTCTCTGCGACAAGCGATCAGCAGGAAGGATTTGGAACCGGCTGAATCTCCAACAAGAAAGGAAACAGAGTCTCGTTGGTGGTGTACAGGCTCCTGGCAGCAGCCCACTTGGGGACCACGTCCCCCTGTCCTCCTGCCCCTTACCCCACGCAGCCCTCACCTCGTACACCGTGCCTGGCAGGGCCTGGCAGCCAGGGCAGGAGCAGCAGGAACAGCAGGTAGACCAGCGAGAGCACGTTCACGCGTGGCAGGGAGGCTGTGGGGAGACGGGCAGTCAGCACTGTGGGCAGCAGGGGTGCCACCCTTGCCCCCCTCCTCCCAGCCTGTGAGGCCACGTGCACCCCCGTGTGCAGTCCACAGACAGGGAGCCCAAGTCCCTGTTGCTGGGTCTGGACATGACCGTGAGTGCACACACCAGGTCAAGGCACCTGCTCCTGAGGATGGCACCAAGTGTGTAACTGATTTTCCTAACTTGTTCTTCACTTTTTTCCCTTGATTCACAGCAGCCTTGAACTTGCTATGTAGCCCAGAGTGGCCTTGAACTCTCTCTCCTCCTGCCTCACACTGCTGTGGCTGGCTGGTTTACTCTTTCAATCACCGTGCAGCCAATTGGTGGTTTCAGTGTGTGGTTCCAGGAGCTCCGAGGTGAGAAGCCACCAGGCCACACCGTACAGGGCTGTGCTGCACCCAACCATCTGCCCTCTGTGGCTGGGCCCTGTCTTTCTCGGACCACATAGCTTGGAGCCTGGTTTCCCACCACTTGGTCCTTAGGGTCCCTGCACTGTTCCCACCCGGTCTGGCCAAGGACTGCCAGTTGCCTGGAACCCTGAGCCACAGTGCAATGGCCCTGCCTACTTCCTGCAAGGTCAGCCTATTCCCTCCCAGGAGCAAGACAACCGATCCGGGTCTTGTGCCAGGGAACGGGGGCCCTCTCATCTTTCCTGGGGTGCAGGGAAGACCACATGATGCCATTTCTGTGCCCTCCATGCCCCAGGTGCAGCAGCTCAGAAGCAGAGAGGGTGCATGCCATGCTCACCACACTCCCTGCCGTCCTGGACACTGACCTGTGGCCCAGCCTGTGCCCAGGGGAGGCAGTGCTGCCCTTCTCTGTCCACTAAGAGGACTAGACCCGAGGTAGGCTCCTTGGGGGCTGCTCCTGCCACTCTCTGCCCTGTGTACCCCACAGTTGGGGATCATGTCCTTGTCATGACTCTGACATTCCAGGGCCAGACTCAGGGACAGGAGTCGCCCCAGGATGGTGCCCCCTGGAGGGAGAGGACAGGGCCCGGTGTGTATTCTAAACCAGGCCAGGCAGGTCACGTTCTCTAGGAACAGAGGGACAGAGCAGCGCCGCAGGCCTGAGGTGGAGGGCATGGTGCAGACAGATGTCTGGGTCCCCGCCGGGAACAGCCCCTGCACTAGGCCTCTGGTGGCTCCACAGCAGGACACAAGTCCTCGCTGCTCCAGGGAGCGGAGGGTGCTGACTAGTGGTGCCTCCCCTCTACCCCACAGCCCCCACCCCATGAGCTACAGCAATCAGCTCACATCCCTCAAATCTGGTGCTCTCAACAATTACACATTTTCTAACGAAAAATTGATCTGCTGTGGCTCAGAGGCAGGAGGGAAATGCATTTGTGCAGAGCCTTCCAAAGGCTCTGGTGCTCCGGAGCTGCACTACAGCCTGCCAGCCCTGCCTCCCGCCCCGCTGCTGTGGCACCCCACCCTCGAGACAGCCTGGTGAGGGCTTCTACAGCCAGGTGATGCCCACCCACCCGTCTGTCCACCTGTCCACCGTCCATGTGACTTTCTCCTGATGACTGACACTGCAGGTTGCCTCTGGGGAGCCCACATGTGCCCTGCAGGGAGCCTGTGACACTGAACACATTGCAGGCACCAGGAATGGTGACGGAAGCTGTGGCCAGGCACCCAGCACAGTCCATGCACCGGAGGCTCCCAGAGGCTGGCGCAGGCCTGGGTGTAGGGACAGGCTCATGGCCCAGCTGGCCCCACCCAGAGACCGGAGGCTGCAAGGGGGAGCTGGCATCTAAGGGAACTGAGTTCCCATTCAGGAAGATGGAAAGCCCCGGGGTCATACGGTGTGGTGGCTGCACAGCAGCGTGAACGTGTTTAAGCCACCGAACTGCACACTTAAAAGTGTGCTAAAGGGGTTGGGGACTTAGCTCAGTGGTAGAGCACCGGCCTAGCAAGTGCAAGGCCCTGAGTTTGATCCCCAGCAACCCCCCCACAAAAAAAGAAAAAAAAAGTGGGGTAAAACGATGAGTTTGTGGAAGTATGATGACCCAGGCAGATGAACAAATGGCTCCTCAAGTCTGAAGGGCTCCAGAAACCAAACTGGCAGCTGCAGGTCAGAGGCCCGCGGTGTGGATGACACTGAGTGTGGATGACAATGAGTGGGCGAGATTTTGGGGGACAGCTGGGGGACCTACCTTCCCCATCTGATCCCAACCCAGGCGGTGCAGGAGTGAAGGAACCTTCCAGAAGCTCTGTCTGACACAAGCAGGAAACCTGAGATGGGCGGCATTGGGGACCAGGCCCCTGGGGTGTCACAGCAGCTCAGGATTCCACCGTTCATCGCTCCCTTCACTCGCTCCACACAGGCCTGGCCATGCAGCAGGCAGTGAGGCAGGAAGGTCACACCCAGGCAGACAGGTGAGGAAACTGAGGCCCCACCAGGCTCCAGCTTGGTGGGGTCCCAGGTGTCCTGGAAGCGGTCTGCCTGCCCGCCCAGAGCACTCAGGTCACAGGAATGGCGGGGCACCAGCTGGCACTGGCTGGCCTCCCCAACTCCATTTCCTACCGTCCACCCAGCCAGGAGGCTGGCACTGGATAGCAGGCAGTGCCCAGACAGCCCCAGACGCCAGCTCAGGGGTACACACACAGGCAAGGCCAGTGGGACAGAAGGGCTGCAGGGTCTCCTTCCCACCCACCTGACCCCCATCAATGGACTTGGGGTAGAGGACAGGGCTGGAAGCCAGCCACGGGGCCCAGTGACCTCAGGCCAACAGGGGTCTGATGTTCATGTCCCTGTCCTTTGGACGGGCAATGGAGCCCGAGGGGTCAAGGGCTGGGTGATGTGTGTCTGGCATCCTGGCTCCAGCCCCACCCCAGTCCGGCACTGAGGCTGGTCTAAGCCCATCCTCGTGACCTCGAGCAGGAGCCCACTGAAAGGCTGGGGGACACAGGGAGGTGGCACAGAGAGACCATGTCTCGACCCTGACTACCACCCAGTAGAGAGAAGGGATCCCGCTGGAGGGATGGTGGAGACAAAGATGCTGGAGGAGGGACCAAGCTTGTGGTCCTCCCAGCTCCCAACCAGGGCCACATGCCTGTGACCTCACAGAGATACCTTCTTCTGAGCCTATGGCAAGAGCCAGGGGTTGGGGATTTAGCTCACATGGTAGAACACTTGCACTTGTTAGTGCAAGGCCCTGAGTTCTATCCCCAGCACCCAAAAAAAAAGACAATAGGCAGGAAGGGCAACTGGTACACACTTACCCCTCCCAGACACTCACACAGCAGTTGGAGACTGAGGATGTGCAGCACCCACTCAGAGGTGGGGAAACTGAGGCACCGGGACCCTGTGCCAGGGTTGACATCTGCCCGCAGCCAGATCAGGAAAGGAGGATGGGAGAGCCAGCCACCCAGGTCACAGGGAACACACAGTGTAACGGGACCACAAGCCACACTCAGGAGGACTACTCAGCACCCAGCGGACTCCACAAAGGAACCTGACCCTCAGGCCGAGAGTGGGAGGGCACAGGTGTGGCATTCCAGTCCCTGTGGGCTCTGGAGCTGAGGACGAGGAGACCTCCATCAGAGGTGGGAGTGAGGCCGGCTCAGGACCCATCTCATGGACTCCAGCGGCACCCATCAGGGCTGTGATCCTCACCTCTACCTCACAGGCGATAATGAGTCTCGGGACCATGGTGTGCAAACCCCTCCTCCTCCACAAGGGGGGGCTACCTGTGTCCAGGGATACAGAGTAGAAGGCAACTAGGGGAGAGTCGCCCATTGCATGAGGGAGCCTGGCAGGCAGGGCACCCAGACAAAGGTTTGGCAGGAGACCAGATCAAGCTGAGGGGATGTAACCTCGGGTCCCTGGCATGGGGCACAGTGCAGAATTGCCCTGGGGGCCAGAGTTGAGGATGGAGGGGAAGTCAGGGCACTGGAGCTTAGGACTATGCAGGCCACTGCTTCCTCCTGGGGCCTGCACACGGGGTCTGGCAGGATTGTGGGGACCCCATGGGGACACCGTGCAGGGAGACCCCTACCCCCCAAAGGGGCTACATCCCAGGGAAGGAGCACAAGGCCCAGGAAGTGATGCTCTCAGTAGGGGAAGGGAGGGTCTGGGGCAGCTGAGCCTAGAAGATGCCTGAGGCAGCCCTGCCCATACACAAGCGGAAACTGAGGCTTGGCATTCTAACTTCTAGTGCAGCGCCGTGGAGCCCAGGCCAGGACAGAGACCAGATGCGGGTGAGGGCCCACAGGAGCCCCCTTCCCTCTGCCCTTCCCATTCCCATGAAACCTGAAGACACTAAATAACCATTTTTTCTTCCAAGAATGAAAATCAAGGACACATGATTTCCACCAAGAGCAGAAAGCATGCGATGCCAAGCCAGCCTGGACCAGATCAGAGAAAATCCTTGCTGCTGGACCAAAACAAGCCCAGCGCTCTGTGCTCTGGAGCCAGACAGAGTGTTTTGAACGGTTGGCAACAAACCTTCACCAAGGCCCAGTGCCCTGGTCAGCTGCTCACAGGGAGAGGTGGATATGTTTCAAATGAAAAGAGGAAATATATTTGTTTACATCAGAAACAAATTTCAATTGTTTTACATTCCATCCTACAACACAAGACCCTAGCTGCATGCTCAGCGGCTGGCCTCCTGGACTGCAGGCCGTGTAGGTCCCGTGTTAGGCCAACCAATGGCACTGGGGGCTCCTCTGCACCATCTCATGGCCTCCACGAGGGCCCCAAGGGACGAGGAAAACGTCATTACGGCAGGGAACAACCACTTCCACATCCGGCCTCCCTGCACAGTCACTGTTGAAAGCTCAGACTTCTATTTGCACCATTAACAGCTCCAAGTGGCGCTCACAAAGAATCTCAGGACACCAGAGTTTAAAAACTGCAATGGAAAAAGAAATTTAAAAAAAAAAAAACTGCAGTGGAAAATGTGAGATAAACTACATCAAAAACTTGACAGTTTGTACAGGTTAAAGCTCCTTGAAGACACGTAAGGCCTGCGAGTTTTTATTTAATTGGCACTATGAGATGGGAGTCTGAGAGGGTCACTACGTATTGGCAACAGAGAATGACACTGGAAATATTTTGGGTCACAGTAAAAGCTTTTCAAGTATACTTTTAGAGGGTGTTTTTCCTTTTTTTTTTTGGTGCTGGGGATCGAACTCGGGGCCTTGCACTTGCTAGGCAAGCACTCTAACCACTGAGCTAAATCTCCAGCCCCTTTTAGAGTTTGATGTACATTTTTCTTTACACAAAAAGGAAATTCTAGGATTGGGGATTTAGTTCAGTGATTAGAGTGCTTACCTTGTAAGCATAAGGCCCTGAGTTCAATCCCCAGCACCAAAAAACAACAACAACAACAACAAAACCCCCCCCAAAAAAAACCAAAAAGGAAATTCTTCTCTTGTTGTTTTATTTTGGTTTTGGGTGCTGGAGATCACACCCAGGGCCTTGAGCTTGCTAGGCAAGTGCTCTACCACTGAGCTAAATCCCCAGCCCCTGTTTTGTTTTTTTGAGACAAGGTCTTGCTATGTAGCCCAGGCTGGCCTCAAAGTTGCAGTGATCTTCCTGCCTCAGCCTCCCAAGTGCTGGGATTACAGATGTTCACCACCATGCCCGGCTCTGGCTTTAATCCTCAGTACTGCAAGAACAAAACATTTTTAGCCCATTTTTATAACATGCATACTAAAACAGAATATATTTTAGCAAAAGAAAGTACCATAAAACCCAGACTTTGATAATTTTTCTATTTGTGGTGGAATGACAGCTTTAAATTCCAGCACACGAGGTGGCAGTGTGGTGGAGGAAAGGCAGTGCTCAGACCCTTCCAAGTTCATCTGTTGAAATGCCGGTGATGGCACTCACTGCCTGCCCCCGTGGGACCCACATTTCTGCGGGCCTCTTCCCCTCACAGTGATGCACCCTGTCTGCGTCTTTCTTTCCTTCTTTCTTTTTTAGTTATAGTCCTTTTGTTTTTTGGTTCTGGGGATTGAGCCCAGGACCTTCACACTGAGCTACATCCCCAGCCCTTTTACATTTTCACACAGGGTCTCGCTAACTGGCCCAGGCTGGGTTTGAATTTTCCATCCTCCTGCCTCAGCCTCCCAGAGCGCTGGGGTTACAGGCATGTGCCATTGTGCCTGGCTTAGTATCTCTTCATTGCACTATGGTTTGAACAAAGATAATGTCAGCTTGATCAGTGAGAAAGCAGAAATAGTATAAACATACTATATATAGAAGAACACTTCTCATATGCATCAGTCAGTCCTATGAATCTTTTTACTGAAGCAGAAATAGGAAAAGTAAAACATAAAAAATAAAATAGAGAGGCCTGGCCAGCACCCCAGCACCCCTGTGTGCCTCTCCCCCCGACAGCAGCAGAGGGTTCCTGGAGCCCCAGCTATGCCCGCCACCAACGCTGGTGCCAGCACCAGCCAGTCCTACCAGTCCTCCTGCCGGGCCAGCCACAGGCAGCGACCCCACAGCTCCCGCGGCCCCAACTTCTTGCCCAGCATTCAAGGGCCCTTACTTTGAGTCCCCCGGGTCTGCCCAGCCCAGGGGACCCCTGCCACTCCCCGGAAAGCCAGTGTCCCATCTGCGTCCCGCCTCAGCTCGCACAGGGCCAGCTGCCCCCCAGCCGTGCCGGTGCCTGTCTCCTGGGCCTGTTGTACCTCACACGAATCTCACCCTGCCCGGCTTGTGACAGGGGCAGTGTGTGAAGACCCACAGCTCCCATGCTATCCCAGCTGCCTGCAGCAACAGGGCCCTCAGACCTGTGCCCCAGAGCCACGCACGTGCGAATGGCCCTGCGCCCAGCACGGGTGAGGCTATGGGCAGTGCCTTCCGTGTGGGCGCCCACGAGTCACACTACTGGTGGCCGACTCCCAGCCCACCGCTGGTTCAGGTGACCACAGCTAAGACCGGTCTTGTCCCCGCAGGGTCAGCCACTAAGTGAGAGTCACAGTGCCACCCCAGCAAATGCTGTTGTTACACCTGGGCCTGACACACAGGTCACAAGAGAGCAAAGGTTCCTTTTGTGCAGAAACTAAAATTCAAAGAAAAACAAGTGGGGCACTGTGGGGCATGTCAGCCATTACAGTTATTCAGGAGGCTGAGGCAGGAGGATCACAAGTTCCAGGCCAGCCTCAGCGACTTAGCTAGACCCGGTATCAAAATAAAAAAATGAGACAGTGCTAGGGCTGGGACTCAGTGCTCTCTGTTTGATTCCCAGTACTCGTCTAGCCCGGGTAAATGTGCAGGAAGCCAGGGGCAGCACCTGCGGGTTGGCTCTACCTCCGCAGAGGCCCCGGTCCTTCCCCAACATTTCCCTTTTCCTCGAGGTCTGTGTGTTCACAGTGACTGGAGTTGTTAAGGAAGAATAAGGACAAGAGGAAATAGCCCGGGGCAGTGCTGACGGCAGGTCATGTCATAGCAGGGACAGGGCTGGAGAGACGGTGGAGAACAGCAGGCTGGCACGGCCTCTGGCAGGATCCTGCTCCTGCTGCCCCGCCTGCCATGTGCAGGGCGGGGGACGGGCTGGGGACGGAACCAGAACCCCCCCATGACAGCTGCCAGCCCAGGTCCGACCAGGCCTGGCTGCCTCCTCCAGCCTGCTCCTGCCCCAGCGCTCTCTGCCTTATTTGGCTTGGGCCAGAGCCATAAATACTGCACTGGGGTGCTGCCAGGGGGTGGGGCGGGCAGGGAGAGGTGGAAGGGGAAGGGGATAGGCCAGCGAGGGGTTCTTCAAGGAAGGCCACACCAGCTTCCCTCAGGAGGCAGGTCCTGAAACCAAACCCAACCCCAGACCAGAGGCGGAGGTGTGGGGGCTGCACAACCCCAGCGTGGGGATGAGATGGCCTGGGAGAGGGGCCCCAACCCTACCAGGCCTGCTCTGGGCAGTCCCCTAGCCACCTTGAGGATGCCCTGCCCACATCACCCCGACTCCCTGCAGGATGCTGGCCCCACGTGCCGTCCCACTCTCATGAGCGCAACACCCTCCAGGGCTGGGCTCCCTCACTGTGGGGGTCCGGTGCCCTTGGTGACCCCAGCACTGGCCACAGCCATGGTCACAGACTACACCTGCTGGGCTCTGTGTGCTGCTCTCCGCCCCTCCGGGCGCTAGGGACGGGGAGGGAAGAGGCGTGACCACGCCTTGTAGAGGCCACGGTCTCGGAGCGCTTTGCGGTTGGCAGAGCTCTGAACACCTCAGAGACCTCTCATTTCACAGAGGAGAAAACCAGGGCCGTGGGAGAAAGAAAACAACGGGACAGTGGCCCAAGAAGGGGCTGTGAGCACGTGGTGGTGGCCCAGGGCCAACGGAGGGTCCGTGCGGGTAGCTGCCCACCTCCGCAGCAGGGAACAGCGTGTTACCTACTTGGGGCCCTGCCAGGCAGCCCAGGGCTCGGGGCCCTGTGGGAGCATTTAATTAGCACAGTGTCCAGGGTTTAATTAGCACAGTGTCCAGGAAACGCGGTTTTACGGCTCATGTGACCTGCACAGTGGAGGTCTCAACGGCTGCCTCCCGCCTGCACCATTGGCCCCTGGAGCCACAGGGAGCGGCCATGTCCGAGGGCAGCCTGGGCACAGAGGGACCTGAGGAAGGATGCGCAAGCACCCACAGGGGCCCTCCGAGAGCGGGCCACCCCTCCTGGTGCCTGTCAGCCACAGCAAGGCTGAGGGGTCTGTAAGGCCTCGGGGCTGAGTGCAGCAGTGCTGCTCACTGGAGTGCACAGGGTGGGGATGAGGCTGTCACCCTCTGGTCCCCACGTGCAGGGAAAGGGACTTGGGGGCAGGGACATGGGGACAGGGACACGTTAGGGTCTCCTTTGAAGGCTGCTAGACCTCCATCACAGCCCTCTTGGGTGGTATCCCGGAACTCGGGGAGGGGACAGGAGGCCCCTAGTGAGGGCCCTCCCAGCAGAGACCAGGCTGCCCCTCCACAGCTAGCCCCCAGTGCCCACACACCCTGGTTTCCTCTCCAAAAGCAGTGGGAGGCAGCAGAGGCAGGACCAAGCAGCTGGTACCAAGGTGGGGGGAAGATGCTCTTATTGCAGTTTTGTCAGATGGAGAAACTGAGGCACGGGACACCATGGCTCCCACAGTGTCATCTAGAAAGGGGTGAGTGCAGTGCTGTGTGGAACACAGCTGACTAGCCTGGCTGAGAACAGGTGGCCCCGGGCCAGCCGGACAGCAGCATGGGGATGGGGAGGAGCAGCCCTCAACACTGTGATAGGACCTGGGCAGGGACAGAGGACACCCGGATCTCCAGGGTATGATTCAGCCTCTTCCAGTGCCCAGCTGTTGAGCTGGCGGCCGACGGGATGGAGCCGCTGTAGGGAGTAGCCACCTTGGGGGGGCAGTGGCTCCCAATGGCCCCGTTACAGCACCCCTTGGGCCCTGGGTCCCCTCAGGGCTCTGGTGGCCGGCCTAGTAGGCAGGACTCCTCAGGGACCAATGTGCCAAGGTGGAGCTGGCGTGAGCCCTGCTGTTCCTGAGACCCCTGGGCTTTTCTAGAAAGTGAGTGGCGGGCAGCTGGGCCCTGCCCATCCTGGGTGACCAGGGCTGTAACAAGACAGAGATGATGTGGGGGCAGGGCTCCTGCAAGAGTCCACCACAGAAGGTGCCGAGGCCCCCACAATCGTCATGGGGACTCTACTCAAGGTTTGGCTCAGGGGGCGATGGAGAGCAAGGGTCACGGCAGCAGTGTCCCTTCACAGTGGCACGGGTGACTGAGCACAGCGGACAGCACATTCCAGAGCCTCCAGGGGTACAGTGGTTAGCAGGAAAGGGCTGGCACTAAGCTCCGGGTAAACAGAGTTGCACTAGACCTGCAGCCTCCACCTCCACATTCCAGGCTAATGGAGGGCAAGATTCTGAGGGAACAGCCCCTCCCGACCACTCAAGGGTGGAGGAGAGCCTTGGAACTTTGGGGCAGCACCCAGGAAAACACGGGGACGCATGATGAAGCCACTGCCCAGAGTTCCCCCGAGGCAGACACAGCCTCTCACCCCAAGTCCCCCATCCTATCCCCGAACCAAGTGTGAATCTGGTTCCCCAGCACCCAGCATAGAAGGAACCCACAGGGACCCTGCTGGGCAGAGCTCCCCCCACTCCACACACCAGCACCCAGATGGGTGACCCTCTGCCTTGGGGCCTTGCCCACCTGGGACCCCTCCCACTCCAGGCCATGGAGGCCACAGAAGAGTGACCTGCAGAGGGCTGCTGGACTGTGAGTCAGAATGGGTCCAGATCTGCTGCACACCCCCAAATAACAAATACAGCTGCTTCTAAACAGCCACAAAAGACTGGGCCCAGGACCCCAGAGAGACCAAAGCCTGTGGGCATGCAAATCCCTTCTACTAGCCTATAATCTCAAAACTCTGGGAGGCTGAGGCCGAGGGATTGCAAGCTCTAGCCTAGCCTAGGTAACTTAGTGACTCAGAGAGACCCTGAGTCAAAATAAAAAATAATAAAAGGGCTGGGGATGTAGCTCAGTGGGAAGGCCTGGGTTCAATCCCCAGTGCCACAAAAAAAAAAGGCTGAGGATTTAGCTCAGTGGTTAGAGCGCTTGCCTAGCAAGCAGTTAAGGCCCTGAGTGTGATCCCCAGTACCAAAACAAAAAACAAACAAACAAAAACAAAAAACAAAAAAACAGGAA
>PVJO010031050.1:0-14688 GCA_004026905.1 Hystrix cristata
CTCCCCCTTCCCCTCTCCTCCCTTCCCTCCCTTCCTCTTCCCTCCCCTCTGTCTCTCTTTCTTAAACCTGGCAAATGTCATCCTCTGGGAACACATGAGAACTCTCCCACAATTTCAGATCTTTGCATTAGTCTCTGTTGGGCTTGTCTAGCAAGTTGACTCATCCTTTTCCTAAGAAGGCAGCAAACAAATGTATTGGTGTCACTTAGGAGCACCCCTTCCCGTGAAAGCTTATTCAGCTACATTTCTGACAGTTTGGACCTGCTGCCTTCATTCCCATTCCAATACCTACTTATGCCCTGAAGTTTGAGCTTGACCACTTCATTACCACAATTTAGTCTAAATATTTTATATTATGGCAAAGGATATGCTGTGCCACCTGAAAGATACACTCTCATAATTGCAATAATGATATAACTGCGAAAATATAGTTTGTCTGAAAATTGAACTCATGACCTAACATGTTGTAACAAATGTGCATTTTATTGAGTAGCAAGAAAATTCAGTGATTTGTAAGTGTCCTGAAACATTTTGAATCAAAAATAGAAAAAGCTCTTCCTAGTTCTCTTCATTTCTTTCTCTTTCCCCCATGTTGAATTGTGTCCAAAACTGAAAACAATGTCTTTTTAAAAAGACAAATTAGTTTTTAGTCAATACCATTGTTTTTCAGATTGTACACTCTATTTTTCTCCAGTTAGTTGGGTTATTTCAAAAATAAGTCAGCTGCTTGCAGGTGGTCTTCTACATGGTAACACACATTATGGGGCAAAGCACTGACTTAAATTCCCCCTGTGGACAAATGTGGGAACTGAGGCACGTAAAGGTAGTATGACTCGCCCAGGCCATGCAAAAAACTTGCATCTCCTGACCCAAATTGTGGGTCGGGACAGTTGGGTACATTTGAGCACTGGTGGCACAAGGGCTTGGGGTGGGAGAGATAATAATACAGTGTTATGGGCACAGAGTCTGGTGAGCTAAACATCCAACGCATTAGATCATTACTTGAAAGATGCATCTGGCAAGAGGAAGATCTATGTTTAGACATCCATCCACCAACAGAAAGGCAGCTCAACTCACAACCCCGCCGAGGCCAAGGTTTGGTGAAATCGTTACCAGGGTTGACATGGACGTACACTCACCTCGGAATCACTAGCAGAGTTGGGGCACCCCGACGGACAGCTGTGCTGGAAAACCTGCACAGCAGGCTGTATTTGCCCCAAATGCCACATCGTGTGTTTCTTAAAGACAACCTACATTTACTCATGCTTTAAATTCCCTAACACCACAGCTAGCTCTTTTTAATGTTAACCAGTTCTTGGTGTTCTCTGTTGATTTTCTGAAAGTGTGCGAAAGAAAAAAATGTTAAAATGTCAGTTAAATAAAACTAACATTTGGGTATTTGGGTGCTCCAAATCTCCTTTGGAAATAAGTGTATAAACAATAAAGTTCTCATGCATCACACTTAGCAAAGTTACAATCATCTTTTAGGAATAGAAATTGCTATCCTGCAGGAATCTACTCCAAATTCTTTACTTCTCAGAATAAGAAACAGAGATCTCTCCTTGTGTAATCCAGAAGAGCAACCAGATGTGCTCAGGACAACAGAAAGAAACTCGGTACCCACCGCTGGTCACCCGGTTCACAGTGAGGAATCCTCCACATTGACATTCATTCCCAAAGCAGCACAGTCTCGGGGGAACGAAGGCCACATTCGGAATTGGGCTGGAATTCTCAATCCCGGCTCCTTTACTTGCCAGCTTTCCATCTGCTAGCTGTATGACAGCAACAACAAAAATCTCGTGGAGTCTCAATTTCTGCATCAATCAATTCATTAATTTCCTGGGGATCATCATGTCTTCCCTGGAGGTCTGATGTGAGCGTTAGGAACACACGACAGGTGCCCAATAAATTCTAGGTATCGCTGTTAGCTTCAGGAAGCTCCAGGTAACAATGAATTGGCTTTTATATGGGAAGAGAACACTAGGGACCTAGCCACAGTGGGGCACATTATATGACTAGTTCTTCTAGAAGAAACAAATACTACTAATTCTTCAAGAAGAAACAAGTGATTGTCACTCTCCATTTGTGTCTTCGGATACCTTTATCATCTTATATTTTGGGATAAAGTCATTTATCCTGAGGCATCTGGCCTCATCCAGGGGTTTGATGTGTGAGAATAAAATATTGAAAAGCCACGTGACCCTCACAGAGACTGAGTTAAAAGAACAGGGTGTCAGTTATAAGGTGTCCTAAGCAAGGACATCAGCAAGTTATAAAATGTCCCACCTCACTGTAACTGGAAGGCACATGGAAAGTAGGACATCTCCCCATTTACACAGAGGATAATAACTGAATATAGGTCTGTCTTGTACCCACAGGATTGTAATTTGTAGAGGTGACTGAGCAATCGCACAAGGAGGCCAATGCCACTGAAAGATGAATTTATTCCTTATATTTCCTGAGAGAAGAAGGCAACATGAGCCACACAGGGCTGCATGGGGAGAGTAGGTTTGGTTGGGAACAGAAGCAGGAGGAGAAGGTGCAGGCCAGGGCTTCCAGGAGAAGGCAATGCAGGGCCTTCAAACAGCTTAGTGTCGGCCTGTTTCAATAACTTCAATGAGCTTCGGGATATAGGGCTGGTCTGTTTCGCCTGGCGCCTGGACCTGGGATGACTTAAGGAGGAGGAAATACTCCATGGCATGGGAGAAGCAGATACATTGGGTGGCCATGGATATAGTCTTGGAATTGGGAAGACGTCTTCATAGGCCCGTGGTATTAACTGCAGGAATGAGCTACTCCTGGTAGGGGCATTCTCTCTCCAGGGGTGTAAGGCCCCCAAAATGTCAACTCACAAGATATAAAAAAGAAAAAGAATATTAATGATTACTGCACTCACAGATGCTTCAAAAAGCATTTCCCCTTAGTCCATGTACTTTCTGTTTACTCCTCAATCACTTAGTCCTCTACGGAATATAAACATTTTGTTTCTGTTTTTTATGTAAATGAGAAGCAGTCATAGTTTTAAATTTCCATACAGATGAAGTTTGGGGTGACTTCTACTCTATCTTTCATAAATAAAATTCATTTAAAATCCCCGAAGTTCTTGCTGAGTCATCAAGTCGTAGAAGTATAAGGATGAGACAGAGTTTTAGAAGTCACTCAGACCAACTCTTTCATTTTCTACCTGGGAAATCGGTCATTAAACATTCTTTCTGGCCTGCCTGGCTTATGCACCACTAAAATCAAACGTAGGCTATAATTACGCAAGTAATTAAAAGCGTTAATAGCCACATTCAGCCAAAAGTGGTTAAATTTCAGAGTATAACTGAACTTTTTTTTTCTTTTATTGTTTTCTTTCCTCTAAAGTAAGCAGGAGAGTTAAAAATAAAAGTCTTTGCAGATCATCAGAAGTTGGGACACCTTACAGGACCATTCTCAGGACAGAGAGTTCTCTGGATGAGCTCACCCTCTTGTCACCAACACAGATGACAGACCTCAGATCAAGCTGAGGCCATCCATCCAGCAGACCGCGACAGATTTATGGCATAATTCAAGGCAAAGCCCCCACCCAATAGACATTTGTGTGAATCCCTGCCTGGAGAAAAATGAATCAGTCCATTCTTGATTTTCCAGTTTGGTTTTGATCTTACCTCCCTACTTAAAAGTAATAATGTAAAGACAGCAAAATTGGCCACATTAAATTTAGATACTCCCTCTCCCTATTTATTCTGTTGCCTGAAAGTCTAATAATAAGGTTGGTGTGCAGAAAGCTAGCAAAATGGACAGTCTGGCATGAAACACATTCTTATCGGGAATGAAAAGTGGGGGCTCGAAATGCAAGCAAGTGCCAAGAGTGCTAATAATGGCTGGGCTTATATAATACCTGGGCTTACTTGTCTGCAGTTTTGAAGTCCAGAGCACCATGAAGACATACATACTACCTAGAAATAAGCATGCTTAGGAGATTATTAGAAATAAAAAGTTATTTCGTTAATTCAACTTTTCTGTTATCACAGTAAAAATGCACACCATTTAAAAAATTAACTAGTCCTGCAATATTAATTATGCAAAACAGCAGTTTCCCACCTGCCCAATTCCTTCTTCTCAGCGGCAGCCGCTTACAGTTGTTTCAGTCTTTTGGTATTTATGTGTACACTGCTAAATAGTGTTCTTATATTACTGTTTCTTGAATATCCCCCTCCTCCCCGGTTTTAGGCATGGTTTATGGTTTCCAACTATGAAAGATGACAGTATAGCTCTTTCGGCCCCGTCCCAGAAGTAGATCCTATCATACATGCAGACTTCTTTTTCCTCCACTCTCTTAAGAAACATATTTGTAGTTAGAATTGGGGTTAGATCCATGTTGACATTATTCCCACTATGTAAATACCATTTACTGCTGAGCCATGGAGAGTATTATGATGAACTTGTCTTTCTTGCACAACTTTTAATCTTCCCTGTGGCTGATAATTGTTTCGCTTATTCTTGGGTTTTTTTCAGTTGTCCTTATTACAAATTAAGTCCAAGTTATGCAACCTTTCCATAAATTCACCCTCATGATGCAATCTATCCATTTCATTTCCTTGAAATTTCTCCTACATCTCACTGTACTGGCTGGCCTGTGGGCTTCTGGAGGCTGCCACTGTGGGAACTTCATCGTCCTTCATCCCTACCTTGGACTAGACTCCTATTTCCTGGATCCTACATCATCCGCTTGTATTATTTATTTCCTTACTTAGGTAGTGCCCATCCTCCAACTGGCTCAACAGAGAAGGGTGAGTAGGAGGGAAATAGTTCACTCCTGTACTTTGTATGTCTTCCTCTGTTGGTCTCTGAAGTTCAATATTGCTCTTAAGAAGTCCAGTGACATGAGTTTTAATTCTTTCATGAAACAATGTGTTTTCCCCTCTCTGGAAATTTCTAGGCTGTCCCTTGTTCCAAGTGTTTATTGAGATGGGCTGTGGTGTGAGTTTTCCCATCCATTATACCAGGATTCAGTTTGGCCTTTCAATTGGCAGTTCAGTATGGTAGAATTTTCATAATTAACTCCTAAAAAATTCCTCTTGTTATTCTGTTCTCCTTTTCTGGAATTACTCTTTAATTGTATTATCTTTTACATTTTTTCTCTTTTTTTAATACTATTTCTAGGTTTTACCAATTTTACCTCTAAACCTTTCACTGTGCCTGTATTTCTACTAGCAGACAGACGGATAGATCCTAAAATTTTCCAATATCTTTTTATATGTTGTTCGCCAATGTTCCTTCATTTTAATTAAAATAGCATCCAGGATGCACCATGTTATTTTTCTGAGGTGAGTTTCTCTCTGTTTCTCTTGATGTTTTCTTCTCTCAACATAGTATGTATTCTTGGGTTGTTTTTTTTCCGTTTGATAGTTTGGGGTCTCTGTGTTTCACGTAAGAGGCTTTCTTCAAATGTCTGATTACTGTCTAATCACATTTAGATGCAAAGGACTAGAAATCTAACTGGAAGATCCATGCATATAGGGAGCACTCTTCCAATGGATTCATCGCTGGGTCACTATTTCATTGGGGGAACCCCAGTTATCAGTATCTTTAGGTATTTTTATTAGGCTGTATTCTAGTCTCCCCAAAACTCTTCTGGTCTTTCGACCTGAACCATACGATTGTTTACTTCCTTGCTCTGAGCTGAGACAAGGAAGGCAGGAAAGTCTCTCTGTACTTAGGTTAAATTGTCACTTAAGCCCTCTGTCTTTAGCACAGAATTGCTGCCCTGCACATGCTTGGTAGCCACCCTCTCCTCTCCTCAATCAGTTCCTGCTTGTCCACTCATTCTGCAGCTTCCCTAATTTTGCTATATAGGTTTCACTTGTGTTTTGCCTTCATGCATTTGTGTCTTCCTATACACTCTTTTACCATTGTAGTTATCAAGGGCCCCAGAGAGAGTAAAAGTAAATGCATGTGTTGGCACTTCCATCTTTAACTGACGATGCGGGCACTTGTTTTCAAACACTGGCCCTGCAGCAGTCTTTGATACTTGTAATTTCATTCATAATCCACTACCTCTCATTCATTCACACATACTTATTGACTACTTACTATGTATCACCAGGTGCTGCACTACATGCTGGTCAACAAGATGTAAGTCTGAACTGCAGGAAGCTCATAATCTATGTAGGTGCCGCCGGATACAGGCAAATGACACAGTGAGATAACTGCTGTTGTTACGGAAGAACAGCAAGCTCAGGAACTCTTAGGAGGCCGCCTGACCTAGTTTAGAGCAATTATTCAGGCACATATTCATTCAATAAATACTTAATGGGCTCCTACAGCAAATTCTATGCTAAATGCTGGCTACATGGGTTAAAAGAACACACACGTAGAAAACACCCTTCTAGTGTAGCTCAGCCTCAGGAAGCAGACTGCCAGCAGCCAAATCTTACCTTTTCCTCTTGCTAGCCATGTAATCTTAGGTGACTTACTTATTTTGTACTCTCCTTACCTAAGAGTCACAGAAAGGATTAAATGACTCAAATGAAACATATGTAACACTGTCTGATAGAAAACACAATGTAAGTGTTGCATGTCATGATTTTAGGACTCAAATGGAAAGGAGAAGGTCCACAAATTTATATAGGTAGTCAGCCCTTCGCATCTATGGACTCCACACCTGCAGATTCAACTAACCGTGCATCAAAAACACTTGAAAAAAATGTGTCCGTACAGAACAGGTACGGTAATAGATTGGAAGCTAAAAGACTGAAAAGTGCAAAGGCTAATGACCAGGCTTCGAAATGGTTACCCCAATGCAAGGCAGTTCACCAAAGTAGGATGGACCAGACAAGAAGCAGATTTGGGGATAATAAGGAAGGGAATATTGGACACTCCATTTTTTATTACTGTAAATGACATTTTTTGTAAGAGCATATAATTCACAAAGCATACAATTCACTCATTTAAAGTGTGATTTTGGATAGAAAACAGGTAAATGCTTATTGTCTATTAACCTACAGTAGTTGCTCAAGGGCAGAAGAGGAAAAACAGTTGAGTGCTGTAACACTCACAATTAAAACCAGAAATCTGTGCACAACTCCTCGTAAGAAGCTTGTATAACATTTGCTGTCACATTTCTATAACATAAGCAGTACACCAACTAGTACTAAAGCCATTTCATCTGCCTTTCATTTACTGTTTGTCACTTTACAGATGTTGAATCTTATCTACTTTTTCTTTCATTTTTTTTCTATTTCAAATGCATCAGCTGTGGAAGGCATCAAACTACAGCTGAACACCCTACAATCCCCAAGACAGAGCCCCATAGCAAAGCACCATCCAGTCCCAATTCCACAGCACTGAGTTTCAGAAACTCTATCTATGGGGATAAATTTATATGTGCAGTGTATATAAATTTTCTAGCAGCAGTCTAGCTTTTACCAAGCTGCCAAAGTAGAGATGATTCAAAAACTTAAACGCTGCTTTTTATTGGTATTTCATCTTGGTCACGGTTTTTTAAAATGACATATTGATTCAACTTCACAACAGAAGTCACCTCTCCATTTATGCCCTATCTTTGCCACCCACTGTCCCTCTCCACTGTCATTCATGACTAGACAAACAGCTCTTCCGAGTTCTCAGCTCTAGGTCCTCCAAGGACCTTGTGCCCTACCAGCTGGATTAACGACAGTTATGGTTATGATGACTATTAATGATTAAGCTTCAACCTTGTGACATGTCAGTTAAAAAAACTTACTCTTTAGAAACAGTCAGTTTACTTGGTCAATCCTTTGTTTAGTGCCTACCATGTTTAATGACCTGGCAGTCACTAGATGTATGGCAAAGAAAGCTAGCTTACAACTTAGTACAGAAGAGATATTAACAAAATTTAAACTTATAAGTTAAACTGCAATGAGAGAAGAGTGTGAAAAACAGTGAAACTGAAAGAAGAATAAGGACTACTCATCCTCGTAACTGCACACCATGCTTCATTCGGTATTTTATTCCACCCAAATGCAATAGGCAGATAACTCCTTCCTGGCTAGTTTAAACAATTCTGTCAACTGTATCACAGTCCAGGTAATTTGGAATACACTCATACTCAGTTACTTACTGGGCACGAACTGGCCAACCTGAGGGACCCCAGGCTATTGGCTTGGTGAGACCCTCCAATGCAAAAAAAATTTTTCTTTTAGTTTTCTCTTCTTTCTTTGTGGTAGTCAATGCTTCTACTTAGAAACCCAAGCAATAGAGGGAAAAGCTAGAGAGTAAAGCCGATGTCCAAAATGCTGTTCCTGACAGTGAAGCAATTATTACAACCACCACTCACCCCTTTTGACAAGGTATTTAAAGTTCGCAGCTGTGGCCAATCAAGAGACAAAAAATTGAACTCCTTCCTGAAGGTATTAGCAAGTCAATAGTTCGCAGTCAGCCTAAGCCGGCCAAAGAGGCCTGTACAGCAATTTTTAATGGGACGTCAGGCTTAATTTAAATCTCGACCTCACTGAAAACTCCAGGTTGGTAAAATAACCCGGGTTTACGTGGGGTGATGCAAAGGGCGGGGGATGAGAGAACAAAGGCCGCGTGGCCCGGGCCTCCATGGGGACGGCGGGTGGCCGGCGCGGGTAGCCAGTGACCCAGGCCGCCGGTCCTCCGTTGGGCGCGGGCTAGCGCCGCGGAACCGGGCGCGCCGGCAGGAGGTGCGTGGGGCGGACTGTGGGGCAGAGACCGAGTCTAGCCGAGTAAGACGACCACTGTGGAACAATCGTGACCCAAATCACGCGGCCGCCAGGGCCGGGACAGACGCAGCGCGGACAGCACGTGGGAGAGGACGAGTACCGGAGCCAGACAGCGACATCCCCTGCAGTTCCTTCGGTCGGCCCCGCCGCTCGCGCTTATGTAATAGGGCCGCGCTCCTATTGGCCCGCGCGACCGGAAGGGCGGGGGCGCAATCGGGGTGGGCGGGAATCGCTGCAGGAAGGTGAGGGGGCGGGGCTGCGCGGCGCAGGCGGCGCTGGGGCGGCTGGGAAGGCGGTGCGGCGTGCGCGTGCACGAGGCGGGGCGGCCGGCCTGAGGCTCCGGCGGCGGGCGCGCGCGGCGGCGGCAGCGGGTGAGCCGAGCGCGGGCTGTTGTGCTCCCGGCGGGTGGAGGAGGCCGAAGCGGTGCTGGGCGCACCCCTCCCTTCCTCCGTGACCTCCGGCCTTCTCGCGCTGCGCGGCCTCCCCAACGCGAGACTGTCCCGGCCCGGGTGAGCGGCGGGCGGCGCGGGCGGCGCGGGCCCGGGAAGCGGGGCGGGCGGCCGGCGTGAGGGAGAACGGCGCGGGCGGCCGGCGGGCCCTGCAGGTGGCCGTGTCGCGGCCGGGCACCTCGCCCGCTGGCGCCCGCGGCCGGCCGGCGGCTCAAGGCGGAGGGCAGCGGACGCAGCGTGGCGGCGGTGGCGGGAGCCGGAGGGCTCGGGGAGGTGCGCCGGGCCGCGGCCGGGTCGTGGCGAGGTTGGGTGCAGGAGACCGCTCGGGCGCTTCCGCGAGCCTCCCTTCGAAAGTCGGGGTCGATGCGGGGCCGCGCCCGGGCCTCGTCCTTCCAGGCGGTAGCGGAGGAGCCAGCTCCCTGGATCCCAGATCCTTGTTGCGGTCGCGGAAAGGCTCTTGAGTTGAGGGCAGGCATCTCTTGCGGCCTCTGGGGAGAGCGCCTCGTTCTAGAACTCCTTCGCCCTACTACTCCCCTCTTTGCAGCCCCTCGGAGCGCCACAGCGAGAGTCAGAGTAAAAACCAGCGTGTAGGTGTTTGTAGACGACTCTTGCCCTTCGGTTTATCGCTTTTGATCAAGGAGCGATTATGTATGAGATTTTGTAGAAAATTCGGTTGGCTTCAGAGCAAGTCCTAAGTTGAGCTGTCCAAAGCAGGTGGCTTGTTCGTTTGCATTTCTGCTTTCGGAAAGGAATCGACGCAATGTGCTGTCAGAAGTTGGGGGCCTACCCGCGCTGTTAACTCAATTTCCTTTGCCTGATACTGTTTTCTGTCTTAAAAATAAAAACAAATGACTGCTGCCATATGTTTATTAAAACTGTTATGCCTTTCTTGTTACTGCTGTTAGTTGACAACGGAAAATGGGTTCAACCTATCGGATACCCTTTGCTCTTTTACGCTGTGCAAATCTCTGCATGAAAATCTTATCAAGCTAGTTAATAACTTCTAGATGGCTGTAAAGCTTATGGAAGTAGAGGTTTGCCGTTGTAAAAAAGGTTGTTGTGTGTACAGTTAAGGTTTTAATTGTATAAATGTGTTAAAATTTAAAAAAAATTTATTCGCTGAAGCAAAGCGTTAACAATGTAAATACAACATAAGTACAACTTCCTTTGTGTGGAAGTTAAGAGGCATCAGAATACTGAAGTATTCTAACAGAGGGTCCTGATACTAAGAGACATTGAGACGTTAAAAATGTTGTAAAACATTTTTTTCATACATTAAGATTGAATGCCTGATTACTGTCATCCAGATATAGATAAATGTACCTTTTTAAAAATGCCATTTGGCTTAGAATTAATAAGATAGTTTAAAAAAAAAGTAAAAGCTAATTTTAAGGACTACCACAAATGGTAATATTTACCATTGTTTGGTAAGAATGGTGTTCTTATATTACATTAGCATACTGAACATTTTTGTAATTGGTAAGATTGGCTTTTAAGCAGTGATTCTCTTCTGTATTTTATCTTTCAGTTTCTTGTTTAATGTTAGTGGGGACTTGCCCAATTAGTATACTTGATTTCACTCAGTAGTTTCTTTTGTTTTCGTTTGGAGGGGAGCACAGTTTCTCTGAAATACTTTGACCTTATGTCCATTATCTGTTTAGGACTCCAATAAGAAAATGCCAGCAAGTATTCTTCCCTATTGAAGTTGACGTCCAGCATTATATGTTCATGTTCTCCAGTGCTTTAAAAATTTAAAATTTAATTACAGTGCCCCTCAGATTGATAGGAATTCTGCTTAGGATCCAATTTGAATATATAAAGAGTACTTTATGAATAGTTGTAGCTTGTGTTGTCTCATAGAGGTCATTAGTGGGAACATAAAAATAACTTTTCAGTGACTTAATTACTTTTAATTCATTCATGTTGGCTTCAGATAATCTGTAGTAAAAACTTGTACCTTTCAACTGTGTAAAGATACCCCTATGCTAAGTTTTTTCCCTCAACTGGGAACTAATTTAGTCTTCTATAATTTGTGAAGCAATCCAGCAAAGACCGACTTTTTAGGAAAATTTAAAACCCTATGATCTCCTTTGAGGAGGATTAGTGACAGCTCTTGTTTTCTTATAATTGAATGTATCCGCAGTTACAACAGTGAACACTAGAAGGGAAGAGTGCCTTTGTGAAGTAACCAAATAAAACCAAATAAAGAATGGGGGAGACTAATTTCTTTCTTTCTTTCTTTCTTTCTTTCTTTCTTTCTTTCTTTCTTTCTTTCTTTCTGTCTTTTTGATTTGAAGATTACATGCAGTAAGCAATCGGGTATGTAGCTCAGTGACTTTTTCACATTACTGGGGCCTTCACACTGAGCTACATCCCCATCCCTTTTATTTTTTAAATTTTGAGATGGTCTTGCTAAATTGCTTAGGCCAGAACTGAACTTGTGATCCTTCTGCCTCAGCCTCCCAGAGTGCTGAAATTATAGGTGACAGCTACTATTTCCTGCTAACTCAGTTAATTTTTACAGGTAAACACACCTGCATACCCATTACCTAGTTCAATATTTAGAACATTTCAGCATCCCAGAGAAACTCTCATGTCCTCTCCTTCCAGCTATACCTGCAGAGACTTTCCCTATATTGCTTTGCTTTGCTTTTTTTGTTTTGTTTTCTTTTTTTTTTTGTGTGTGTGGTACTGGGGATCAAACTCAGGGCCTTGTGCTTGCAAGGCAAGCACTCTAATCACTGAGCTAAATCCCCAGTCCCCTTGTTTTGTTTTCTTTTTGCATAGTGCTGAGGGATTCAACCGAGAGCTTAGTAGCATGTAGTATGTTAGGCAAGATGTTCTACCACTGAACCACACACCCAGCCCTGCTTTGCCCATTTTGAATTTTAAACAATGTTTATTATTTTTGGAACAAGTACTGTTAAACATTCTTGTACATGTGTTGGTGTACATATACTTCTGTTAAGTTTCTATAGAATATGTGCAGAGAGAAATTGCAGATCATAGAGTAAATAACTACAACCAAGTTTCCACAGTGGTTGTATGTGAGAATTCAAAAGCATATATGTTTTGATTGTCTAACATTTCTGTAAATACAATTTAAGGCTTCAAACTGAAAATGTTACTATGCTTAGATTAGTCTGTATTAGAGTAAATAATGCTTCATCTTCTGTTTTTAGATATGGCTCGCGGGCAGCAGAAGATTCAATCTCAGCAGAAAAATGCCAAAAAGCAGGCTGGACAAAAGAAGAAACAAGGGCATGACCAAAAGGCTGCTGCCAAAGCTGCCTTAATATATACCTGCACTGTCTGTAGGGTAAGAGGACTTGAAAAACATAGCTTCCTTGTGGGTAATTCTTTTACTCTGACTTGGTTTGTATCGGTTAAAATTTTATATCAGTGTAAAAATAGCTGGTTTATTTGATAGAGTCTTTTCGGTTTTGTTTCGGTGATGCTGGGAATCAAACCTAGGGGCTTGCACATGCCAGGCAAGTGCTCTGCCACTGAGCCACGGAGCTACACCCTCAGCCTCTGCAATAGTAGAGTTGACAGCTGGTTACTGTAAGAATCCATCTTCATTCGCACATCCAACAAATACTTTTTGCGTGGCTTCTGTGGCCAGGCACATTTCTCTAGGTGCTAGGGGTAAAATGTGAACAAAACGAAGTCCCTTTCCTTACAGAGGATAAAGATGTCTTCGATAAGGATAGATGATATACTTTGAACTCTGTAAAGAAGTTGGATTTATCATCTTAGTTTAAATCTGACTAAACATTGTACTATGCTATTAAATATATCTGTGGTTATGTAATGCCCACACGTCACTAAATCTATAGTTAGGATATATATATAACCACAAAGAGTAGGTCCACGTTGAGAGTTCTTGTTAGAAGATGGTATGAATTTGAAGAGATCTCGATAAGACATGATTCCAGGACTGAAATTTGTTATCTATTGAAGTTATCACCAATGAAATACAAGTTCCTAACTAAACAAAAGTTCTTACTGAGAAAGAGAATCTATTACATGATCTTTATTCATATTGAGCTTTGATACACTGAAAGTAATGAAATTGATCAGCTTCTGATTCTCTTTGGAAAGAGGATGAAATAAATTTCAAAAGGTTGGTGATGAGAGATAGTTTGACCAAAAAGTATAAGAATAATTCACATTTAAAAACTCAAAACCAAAACCTTTTAATTCATGTTTTCTGTAATTGAACTTGTTGAAAAATAAAGTAAGTCTTTCTGAGGGACGCCATTACTGTATAGTATGTTATTTGAGAGCTGATATACCTGATACTGTTAAAACATGGGTCTTGGACAAAGTAAACTCTGGGTTTTAGTTTCCTTCTTGTGTAAAATGAGGATAATAGTAAGAGCTAAGGATTACTGTGACGATGCTATGAGAATGAAAGTAAAAAGCTTAAGCAAATGAGGGTTCAGGAAATGTTCCCTGTTGTTTGCTGTTAATGGGATAAAATATTCTAGGTGATCTACCCTTTCTTTATATATGAAATGTAGGAATGTTAGGGATTTGTTTCTCATACAGTCTCATACGCCAGCAACTGAGTTAATTGTAGGAACCTAAAGCATTTTGTGATAATTGTCAAGAACAAGTTTATTTCATATGTAGAGTCTGACTTTTTTTTTTTTTTTGGCAAAATTTTTAGACACAAATGCCAGACCCTAAGACCTTCAAGCAGCACTTTGAGAGCAAGCATCCTAAGACTCCGCTTCCTCCAGAATTGGCTGATGTGCAAGCATAAAATTGTTTACAGGTAGTTGACTTTTTTCTATTGGTTTGTTAGTGCTAGATTTGAATACAAGAGCAAAACTATCTTCTGTAACAAATTAATTTCTGCATTTTGATACTTTATTGCTTTGCCTTTTTAAGTTGTGTGGCTTCATTACTAGAATTGAACTATTCTTACTTATAGTTTACTGAAACACTTGTTAAAAGTCTTTTGTCCCAAACCATTTCCTTTCCATGCCTTTGAAACATCCAAGTTTTTATCAAAAACTGGGAAAGTGAGTGGATGCTGGCCAACTGTGGCCCAAAAATGAAATAGACGTCCTAGCTGCAGGAAAATAATTGCTTCAGAAGCACTTTGGGGTCTTCCAGAAGTGATGTAGACCAATTCCTGAGCTCTGATTCCTAGAATTTTATTTATAGTGCCTAGCAGAGCTTCTGAGTATTAAAATACACAGCAAAATGTAGGTATCCAGAGACTGATTTTATAGTCTTTCATCTTAGACATTTGAAATGCATATAATAGCTACATTTGTAATGATTACATTCACTAAAGTGTTTCCTTGTGTTTTATAGGTGAATTCATGACACCTTTGACTCTTCTACTGTCTCAGACCTTAGGTAACAAGCCTGCAGCTGCTTTTCTAACAAACTGTTGATCAGCAAAAATAAAGGGGCTACAGAAACATTCATTTTTATGCTGTTCCCTTTTGGGCTTCATGCAAAGACAATTCTGTGTAAATGTACAGTTGACTCTGATTTGGAAATCTCAA
>PVJO010031051.1:0-14780 GCA_004026905.1 Hystrix cristata
TTTTCTGTTATGTGACCTTCTGACCCTGCACTCCTTGGGCGCCTTTCTCGACTGTGCAGCTGACTGTGCAGGTGAAAGGGCAGCGTAATCATTGCAGGTTTGGGCCTCGGGAGGATGAAAAGGTGTACAATCAGGAAGCAAACTTGTGGCCTTGCTGCCAGAAAGAGAAAAAAGAAATCATGCCCGGCTCCCAGCCTTGGTCTTTGCCAACCATCTGATGGGCCGTCATCTCCTCACTCACAGAGCTTTGTCTCTGCAGACCCTTTTGCACCAACAGCGTCATGTTCCTGGCTTTTCCATCTATGTGAAATGCTTCTCACTGATTTTTAGTTTTAAGCTTCACTTGGAAGGCTGTCTTATTCAGGGTATGTTTTAACATGCGCACAATAAACCCCTGAGAAATGGAAGGTATTCTCCTTAACAAAAATGAATATTTCCCCATAAAAAAATCTACTTCCCCCCCAAAAAAAGTAGTTTGGATATTTTTAGACCAAAAATTTCAAGTCCTACTCACCAGATAAATTCCCACATTAAAACATAGTCATCTCTGTTTAAAATCGATTTAGAAATTACTACTACCTATCAATGCCAGTGAAACTCTTCAGCAAGTGATTCCCCTTTATTATTTTCCAGAAGAAGAAAGATATTTGTCAGTAGACCTATTAATCACCCTATTGATATGAGTAACATTTATTGACCCAGAGATATGCTGCGCACTTGGCTTTCATTTCACATTTATTCTGCACAGTAACCTTTGCAGTTAGAAAGCAACTATTAGAAACTGAGGGGAAGACCTGAGGGCCAAGCAGTTAAGCAGTTTTCCCAGGACTGCGCAACAAATTAAGAGGCAAAGCTAGAATTCTGCCCCAGAATAAACATTTCTGGGCACAGAGGGCACATGACCCTATGATATTCCCATTAATTCTCCCTGCTCTTGGGACGTTAGGTTTGGCTTTCAGAAAAATGAGAATCTGTACAGGTTTTAGAGAATCTTAAAGAGGTACTTTGAAGAGTAGGAAGTAGTTATAAATAAGCAATCTGCAGCCTAAAGATGTACATAGAATAGAAAAAGGAGGATGAGTTTATAGTGTGACATTTCACCATCTTAGATTTCCTATACCACCTTCCTTGGATACACTCCAGAAGCTTCTCTGTCCATTATTCATTGGTGGGTTATGGTGGGTTCAGTTAAGGAAAAGCTCCTGTAACTCCTGGGGTGATGCCAGGAAAGCATTCCAGCCCTGTTCCCACACACCCTCAGCCTGTGTGGCACCACGCAGAAACAGGGAGCTACTCCCACTGTGCCTGGACCTCGGCATCTCCTACTAATTCAAGATCGCTGCAGCATCTCCTTTGATCTTGCTTCACTCACCCATTGAAGCCTTTACTTACATTTCTTAACCGGAATTCTGCATTCTATCCTATTTCCAAAGGTCTTGAGGAACAATCTAAAAATGTACTCCAACATTATATTTACTTATGCATTTTATGGTCCTGATGAAAATAGCTGAGCCTGACGTTGGGGATTTAGCTCAGTGGTACAGCACTTGCCTAGCAAACGAAGGCCCTGAGTTCGATCCCAGTGCCCCCCTCCCAAAAAAATAGCTGAGCTTAATTTTTTCCTTCTGATTATCTCTGTGGATTGTGTTTATTTGTTTTTCTCCTGTTCTCCTGAATCTATACTCATATTCCTTCTCTCACTGGGTCCTGAAACAGCCTCATAATACATCCCCACTGCACGTGATACTGGTGAACACACATTCTTCCTATATAGATCTTCTAGAACAATTTCCTCAGACAAACAAGCATGCAAAAAAGCTACTGTTGCACAAATTCAAATGAAAATTTCCGGAGTACTCAGAGTGCTCCCTCGAGAAACCTAGAAACATCATTCAAAGAAAATAGCTAAAGTCCTTCCAAGTAAAAAACTGATACTATCATTCACCCTGAATGGTAATACACAAATCACATTTTACTGGACATGTTGAAAGACACATGCTAGATTTTCTAAGATCAAGCTGTTGGGCTTCTGTGTTGGTGTGAAAGGTATGTTTTAAAGAAAGAAAACTTTGATAACTCAGATTAGCCTTGGAGGTAAAGTGAGGCAGGAATATGGCAGGGGAAGACAAAAAGAGAAACAAAAGAGTGGGACCCGTTAAGCAGTCATATAAAATTTTTCATACAGGGGTATAAACCCAATTACAAAATGCCAGGTATTTAAACCATCCTGCCTCCACTGTTGGAAGCTGCGCCCACACTGTGTGGATTCATGTTGGGTCGCCAGGATGTCCTATTCAAGCAGTCACTAATACTCATCCCCAGTAAATGATGGAGCACCCCAGCCACATGCATGCTAGCAACTGTCAAGAAGGAAAAATAAGGGGCGGGGGATTTAGCTCAGTGGTTAGAGTGCTTGTCTTGCAAGCCCAAAGCCCTGAGTTCAATCCTCAGCACCAAAAACAAAAAAAGAAGAAGGAAAAAGCAAACATATTCATCCAGTCTACATGCAGGGGTTAAGGAGCAGCAAGAGCTGTATGTCAAGAAGCTTGTTGAGCACAAAGACAAATTCCTGAATGCCTGGGAACATTTCAATCATGTATTTTATCTAATTTAGTGCTATGTTCTTCTAATTCTTCAAATACAAAATTTTAGGCTTCAGTATTTTATTTCTCTTTCTTGCCCCCCATATCTAATTGATTAGTCAATCCTGTGGTCTCTGTTTTCAGATTATGTGCTGCTCCTCTCCACCTTGACTTGGTTCCCACCCACTTCCTCCTCTCATGGAGATGATTGCAACAACCTCCATCCAACATGATCTCTCTGTGTCTACTCTTACACCCTGGAGCACACTCTCAACACAGCAACCGGAAAAATGTTTTCTCAGCATAGTAAAAAGGGTGCCATTCTTTGCTCCTAACATTCGAGGGCTTCCATCTCATTCACAGTAAAAGCTAAAAGATTTGCTATGGCCTGCAATGTCCTACATAATTTCCCCACTCTTTGCCCCGCCACCCACTTCCCTGATCTCTTCTTTTACCTCTCTTTCTTTCTCTGCCTCTCTCTCGCTCGCTCGCTCTCTTGCTCTCTCTCTCTCTCTCTCTCTCTCTCTCTCTCTCTCTGTCATCCTTTAATTCTAACTTCAACTATCACCTAACCAGAGAAGCCTTCCCACAGACAGTTGATTCCCAAGATAAAGTCAGAGAAAAAAAACTGAGACACACACACCCGGTTTTTACCTGCCCCCACCAGTCAGTTAATTCGCTACTCCCTACGAAATGGGATGAGGGAATGGAGAAAAGTCAAGTATATCACTCTAAAATACGTCTCATGGGAAAGAATTAGGGTTCTAACCTCATGATACCTTTCTTCCTCCAATGGAAAATAATGTCTGTGAGATCCCATCAGCTGCACAATGTTTTCCTGACAATAAGCTTTGTCTTTCCCAAGAGGTCCTGTGAACCCTTATTCCCCATGGTCTGTAAGCAGCTAGGGCTGACCGCGGAGGTAGTGTCACACAGAACTGTGGGGTGTGAGCAGTCACTTCTTTGTTCCT
The DNA here is from genome assembly GCA_004026905.1 of Hystrix cristata. Taxonomy (NCBI): domain Eukaryota; kingdom Metazoa; phylum Chordata; class Mammalia; order Rodentia; family Hystricidae; genus Hystrix; species Hystrix cristata. The sequence goes on from PVJO010031051.1 coordinate 3,554, forward strand.
TCTGCACAGATTTTCAGCATTACAGAGTCATGATTTACCTCACCGTGGTGGACAAAATCGTCCAGAGAGTTGACGGTGTCACATAGGCCATAACTAGCGGAGGCATGTTCTTGACCACTTTGCTGTCCTTCATAGGGTAGCCTTGTAGATCTTCTCGTTAGTCTCAGTACCAGGATGACAGCCTTTCTACTCAACTAACTGACTGGCCAAGATCAGCCTGTGCTATCGGCTACAAGTCCAGATGGAAAAAGGAGAAGATGATGGAAATTCTCTCCTGCACTCTCATTTCTCTGCCTTTGGACTCTAGTACTTGCACTCATAGCTCTCCAAGGATTCCATGTTCCCTCAAACTCTGGCCATGGGAAATCTTTTTTTTTTTTCTCATTTTTACTAGTACATGTGTGCAGTACATAATGTTTACATTCCTTGTGTAGAGTTGGTGCATGTACACAATACATTTTAATTCCTTTTCCTCCCTGCCCTCCCCATATCCTCCATCTCTTGATCTCCTTCCCATTTTAGAAAGATCTCCCTACTTCCTATCATCTATTTTTATTTCATTCTTCATAATTTGGGTTTCTTTTGTAAGAGTAACTGCAATACATAAGCTTGTGTGTCTGATTTATTTCACTTAGGATTATGATCTCCAGGTGCATCCATTTTCCTACAAATGACTCAAGTTTATCTTTCTTTATAGCAGAGTAATGCTCCCTTGTATGTAAATACCACACTTTCTTCATGATATAGACTGTGGTATCCTTATTGAGACAAGTTCTGTGTGCTTCTTCAGAGGGTCAGGATGCAAAATGGGCCGAATTTCTTGTTTTACAATTCAGCTTAGACCCCACTTGTGCTCATCCATCTGTACCGCTTCCCTGGGCTGAGCACATCTCAGTGCCCAGCTCCTTCCATCCCAAAAGCAGCTATCATTCCGGGGCCACCTGCATTGGGTGTGCGGTGCAGAAATAGCCCAAGCCTCTGTCCCCTGAATACCTAGAGCCACTCTTCCCATTTTACTCCCAAGATCTCATTCTTAGGAATCAGGACATTTCTCCTTCTCAGACTCTCAACTTTAAACAATAATCACATACCCCTTCTCAATAATAGTGTTTTCAGCCTGATACTCTCTCTGGAGAACTGTTCCCTGTAGCCCCTAGAATGTGTTCCTACAGCACACGGTCCCTGAAGAGCTCCAAAGTATCATTTTAAGAAGATATAAGAAGAGGTGGAGAGACGTCAGCATTCATCTGAATCTGTTAGATGGAAAAGAATACGCAAAGTCAAATGATTAAAACAAAAAGACGTGTATTATTTTGCACAGCAGGAATGTAAACATGGGCAGCTCTGGAGTTTGTGATTTCAGTGGCTCAATTAGGTCATCAAGGACATGGGTCATTTTCATACACAATCTTGTCATTTTTACAGTGTTGGAGTTATTCCCAGTGTTAGAGCTAATTTTACATCAGATCAGGAGAAGCCAAAGTAACCGATCAACCATTATTTCTGGATGGGCCCATGCAAGTCGCCCAAGACACGAGCATTTGAATCAGAGGACTGAGTGAAAGAACCCGGAAGGGAATAGGAATCATCCAGCCCACCAAGGAGCTGAAGGAAAGGAATACAGGATTCGCTTGTCATCTCCTGCACTGCAAGGGACACAGCAAGAAATCCCCATGGGCTCTCAGACCCTCAGGCCTTCAGACTGTACGTACCCCTGGCCTCCTGGGATTGCCAGCTTACAAAGGGAGGCTCTCAGCCTCCACAATCATAAGGACCAGTAATTTAAAATAAATTTCCCTCCACATAGATGTACGTACACATATACAATGTGATACACACACTATATTATCCTATATACATAGTGTAGTAAAAAGAACATCAATCGACCAAGGCATAAGGTGGCCATAGAGACATGCCAAATGCCTGCCTTGTGTACTCTTTTTCTTCACCTTTGCTGTGCTTGGGATCAAACCCAGGGTCTGGTGTTTGGCAGGCAATTGCTCCCCACTAAGCCACACCCCAGGCCCTGCACCGGGGTCTCCTAACTGCAGCTGTAAGAAGCAAAGAGTTGGCTGGCTGTGTTGATCATTCTTTTGAGCAGTTTCTAAATGTGATGTTAATCTCAGCTGTCAACTTGGCTGGGTGGAGAGGTCCCTGGGATGTCAGTGAAGCACACATCTGCAGGGTCCATGGGGTATTTCCAGAGACCACTGGATGTGGGACAGCTACCTGAGGGAAAGACACACCTGAATGTGGACAGCACTGTCCAACAGGCTGGGGCTAGGGCGAAACAAAAAGCAGGAGGCGGAAGCTCCCAAATCGCACAACCTCTTATCTTGAGCAAGTGCGTGTTTTTGCTGCTGTCCTCTCCAGGGGGCACTGGACTCTAGATTCTTCACCTTTAGATGTGGATTCACACCAGCAACCCTCCAGGGGCTTCCAGACAGTCAGTCTTGGGGCTGGGGCTTCATCTGCAGGCCCTCTTTTCTGAGGCTTCCAGCATCCAGCTACTAGTTTTCCAGCTCTCTGGCCTGCAGAAGGTCATCAGGGGATAATCCTACCTCTAATTCTATACGCTGATCTAATAAATCCCCTTTTTAAATTACGTATATACACATTCCAGTGGTTCCTTTCACTGGGAGAACCCTAATACAGAAACTAACAAGGTGAGCTGGCTGCTCCTGATGTTGCTGGATAAAGTGGTGAAAGGAAAGGTGGAGCTCAGCAATTCAGCTCTCATCTTCAGGGCTCCATAAATCACCTGAACTCTTCCTGTGTTTTCTTACATCCTGCAGCTGCAGGGCTGAGCCAGGTGAAAACAGCTCAGTTCTCATCCCATGGTGTTTGGATCACAGCCCCTGGGGGACCCCACCATGCTCAGTGTGCACTCTTAGAAGAGAAGTGTTGATTGCAAAGGATAGGTCCTATAATGTGGGATGGGGACATGTGTAGGAACCCTGGCAAAAGTGGGGACCAGGTACCCCTAAATTCTTGTTGGCCCTCTTTGACAATGGAAGAAGTCTCTCATCCTCAATGAGGGCAGCCTCCGTTGTAATAAAGCTGAAAAATTCCCTCTGCCTGGGGACTGATAGCCACTGTAACATCAGACAGCAACACATAACACACAAATTTGTGGTGTGCTGATATAACAAATGAACCTACTTCATTACCAGTCATATAAAGGTATAACATGTGCAACAACGTACAGTTTGTGGTACGTACAGTTTGTTGATAATGATGACAAATGGCCATGTTACTGGTCTATGTATTTACTAGCCTACACTTTTTAGTGTTATTTTAGAATGCGCTCCTTCTGCCTTATTTAAGTAGTTGACCGCAAGAGTGTGCCAAATTATGGCAGCCTTACGCATCTCAAGTCTACCACGTCCCATCACTGCATGAGGAGCCACATTGGGAAACGTAGCCCAGTGGCAGAGCACTGGACCAGCATGAGTGAGGTCCTGGGCTCGACCCCCAGTACTACAAAAAAAATTGTTTTTTCATTATAAGCTGGACATGGCGGCACATGACTATAATCTATAATCCCTGCTCCGAGTTCAATCCCCAAGGGTGAGAGAAAGAGAGACAGACAGATAGATAGACAAAGAAAGAGATAGAGAGACAGAGGGACAGAGAGACAGAGACAGATCTCACTGAGAGACCTAAGCCATGTGTAAGTCACCTCTGCGATGTTCATTTTCAGAGCATGCTCCTGCCATTAAGTGACACTCGGTGGTACTGTCAGTTTTGCATCGTAATGTTTAGTGATGAGATATCAACAAGAAGAGTAAACAGCAGTTCAACACTTTATCTCCTCCTTTGGAGAAGAGTCATGGTCCGAGAATTGGTGTCCCCTGAAGTCCACAGGTTGAAATCTGCTACCCTTTACGACGGTACTAAGGGTGAGTGAGTTTTCAGGAAACAACACATTTGTGAATGGAATCAACATCCTGATGGGTCCCCGGTGGGCCCCCTCACCTTCCACATGCCACATGGCCGGCACCCCGGCTATGGGCAGGAGCCTCCAGCAGGCACCGTATTCAAGACAGAGAGCAGCCCTCCACAGACACGAAGCCAGGAGAAGGCACAAAGTCACTTCCCCAAGCCAACGGCACAAGGCACCCGGGCACACAGACAGCGGAGCACAGCTCCTGACGTCAGCTAAAGGGTGTTGAACATACTGCTAACGGGCAAGGGCCAAGGGTGACAGGCAGGTTGGAGGAAACAAACAGCAATAAACATTTGAGGAGAGTGTGAATGTAATGGACGTTTGTGCTCATCCTGTTAAAAATGTGGAAAGAAACACTTTGCTTATTCTTGAACTTTGTTACTTACCTAGAGTTTTATAGTTTTAAATAAATAGGAAAGTCTTTATTTTACTTAAAGTACTGATGAATAAGACCAAAACAGTAGCCACAAATTTCTGACAAATCTACTTAATTGAAGAAAAACTATGAGTGCTATTACTGCAAAGCTAAAATGTAAACTCCTGTACTACAGACAGTAGAAGTTTAGATATCTCATTATAGACTTTATGCTAATACAGTGGAAAACCTGTTCATTTCACTTACATTTGCCACCACAATTCAACACTACAGAGCTGAACATTCACTTGTGAGCACTCATTGAGAGCTAGGCATCATGCCAAGTACCAAAGTAAGGAGCTGGGCTAACAAGTTAATAAGGTGCCTCTAAATTCGCCAGCATCAATTTCCCTCCTATAATTTTCCACTACCCTCATCTTCCCATCTCATTCCACTGAAGCTGCATTTAACCCAATAAAAATCAACCTAATAGAACTCTTAGAGATGCTTATTTCAGATTGATCTGGTTATTTTTCAATTTCAAGGAGACAAGCAAGGTGACTCAAACATTACATAAAACTGCACTGCAGCATAGTTTTAATTGCATTTTGCATTTTATATGAGTAGTTATGCTTTTCAAGTTTTCTTCTTTTAGATTCCTCTCTCTCACTCTTTCTGTCTCTCCCATGTACAATTTACTAGACATAACTGTTCTGTGCTACTTAGCTACATAAATGATCGTAATCTCAACATTTTCTTTGTTTAGGTAAATTTTTTAGGCCTAAAATTATGATACATAAAACAGTACAAAGGATGACAATCCACTGATATCAAATTCAAGTGACTGGCGCTCGTTCACAGAGACAGCCATTGGCAAGGTCAGGGCTCATACCTTCCTCCTCTCCTCCCAGCCCCTTTCTAACCCGGGTGCAGGGTCTCTCTGTACACCTACAGGTGCACCCACCACACCTCAGCACCCTCATTGCAGCCTGGACATTCCTAGAGTCACTCCTGAGACTAGCGCATGCTTGCACACAGAATGCTGCCTTGTCACTTTGCTCTCTGTATTACACCAAAGGATTAAAAATAGCTATGATGGGGCTGGGGATTTAGCTCAGTGGTAGAGCGCTTGCCTAGCAAGCACAAGGCCCTGAGTTTGATCTCCACCACCGCAAAAAATAAAAATAAATAAATAAAAATAGCTATGGAGAAACCAACAATACTGTCAGCCTTTCGTCATACCATCTTGAGTGATGTGCACTTTGTAATCATTTTGCAAACATCTTTTAATATCAGTTTCTCTCTTTCAAATAATGCAAAGTAGTTGTTACTACGGTTAGCACACTTTTCACACTTTTCATCTTCACTTTTCCAGTTCAGAAATCTTAACCCAAAAAAGATGTTCCTAACATATTTGGATGAAAATGAGAGACAGATTAACCACTCAACAGCAAAAGCCAGACTGATAAAATACTAGAGAATCCAAATGTTCTTTTCTTTCTAGGAAAACATATTCAAGCATTCTCCAATACAAAAAAGAAAAATTTCATAGAATAGTTACTTATTGAATTTACAAATTTCATGTGTTTTATCACAAATATTATAGTCATGCCTGTGTATCCCAAATGGCCTGGTATGTGCTCTTTAGTAAAAATTCATACTAATTACTATGGAAGTCAATGTGGAGATTCCTTAAAAAAAAAAAAAACAAAAAAAAACTAAAGACAGAGATTCCGTTTGACCCAGTCATACCCTCCTAGGTATATTCCCAAAAGAGTCAAGGATATCATAGTATGGTGATACATGCATACTTTTATTCACAGCAACAATAATAAAGAAAAAAATAGCTAAGTTCTGGGAAAAGCCTAGATGCCCGCCAACAGGCAAATGAATAAAGAAAATGTGGTGCATATACACAATGGAGTATTATTCAACCATAAAGAAGAAAGAAATCATGCCAACTGCAGGAAAATGGATGGAACTTGAGAACATAATGTTAAGTGAACTAAGTTAGACATAGAAAATTAAGTATCACATGGCTTCTTTATATGAAAAACTTAAAACACACATATATACATACATACATTCTTACTTACATACATAGGAGAGATGGTAAAAAGCAAAAAGGCAGATGTTGGAAATGAAAGATCAAGGGAAGGGGTTAGAACGAGGGAGGAGGAAAATGGGGGATAACAAATGGAAAATGATCAAGATATACTATGTCCTCATACCAATCCCCCAAAACTAATTTTTTTATTTTTTTATTTTTTTAATTTTATTTTAATGGTACATTTTAGATGTACATATTGATAACATTTATCATAGGGAATTTGTACCTGTACATGATATATCTTGTTGCTTCTTTTCCCCAAAACTAATGTAACTATGATGTATTGCAAATATATACTAATAAAAACTATCAATTCACACTGATGAGATAGAAACAGAAAAATAGTAGACATAATATATAAATAAAATGCTGGACAATATTTAGACAAAAATTTTTAAATATTAAATAACAATAAGAAATGAAGAGCATAAATAAAAAATGTGATGACAAGGGCTAAATAACTATATATATTTTTAGTCATAAAAAGACTACTTTGCCCAATTGTAAAGAAATTTTAAAACTTGGGCAAAATGAAAAATTTTTCTAGTAAATGACAACATAACTGACAAAACAAAAAAAATGCAAAACTCTAAACAGACCAATTTCTATCAAAGAAATGGAAAAAAGATAAAAGAACCACCACATAAGGAGCATAAATTCAAATATCTTTGGGGAGATGTCTATTAAATATTTTTAGATCCTACAATCTTGGTGCTATTTAAACTCTTTCTAAGCATATACAAAGGGGGAAGCACAAATTCATTTTAAAGATGCAGGGGAAATATTGATACCTAATTTATGAAATTTATATAGAAAGAAAAAACTACAAACTAATCTCACATATGATTACCAAGGTAAACATCTTAATGTATTAGCATTTTAAAAAAGAAGAAAATGGTTCATAAAACGAGACTCACTGGATGCTTCAGGAATTGACCTCGTTCTCAGAGGTGGTTGACACTAGGTGAATATTTGCATATAGGGAAGTAAGGTCATTTGCTTGCTGTTATTTAATATTTCAGAGGAGTTAGAGGATTAGATGTGTATTCCAAAAAGCATCTACCAACACTGATGAGGCGATAGGGTTGGACTCAGGATGTAGAATTCTATGTTCAGGTCAAGAACTTGCCCCAACCACAACCCACATGGGCTGGGGCAACACCGGGGGCTGGTAAGAAACAAGGAAATACCCAGAGCCAGCTTTGTGAATTAAAAGTTATTAAAGCGTCAGTAGGAAAAGACGGGTTAACTGAGACCAGCAGCAGAGGTAGAAGAACCTCACGGATGCGACTGGACAGGAAAGTCACCAGGATATGCTGCAAGTGACCAGAGAGCGACACAGCAGTTCAAGAGCTTGATGTGTTAATAGGTGGAAAGTACACTGGCAGTGGGTTGGACAGCCAGACAGGAGGACAACACCAGAAGGCCTGGTGGCAGGGGACAGACAAGGAAATGGGCAGAGAGAACCAGAAGTCTCCAGGTGTGGCCAGCTGGACTTCAGTCCTCCACGGCACCCTGCCCTGGACGCAGGGATTGCAGGGAGGACTTGTAAATACACAGCAGTGACACCATGAGCTTGTGTTGCTCCGTTGCAGCCTCCCACAGAACTGATGTGCTAGCACAGGGCAGGAAGGCAGGTCTGCAGGTAACACTAGCTACTCAGATCTCCTGTCCCTCAAATAAGTCACAGACATCGCAGGCCCTGTCCACCTACAATCTCCCTTGATTGGCAGGAGTCTTGGGAAAGCAAAGAAAATGTTTCAGGGTCGTGGTATGAATGCCCTAGTTTTTCTCAGGGATGACACAAAGGTAGTTTTAACAACCCAGGTAGAAAAGAGCAAGTGTCTCTTGGTAGTGATAGTGTGGGAATAGAAGCCTGCAGCCTTGAAATTTTATAAAGATAACTCAGTAAGACTTAATGGTGTATAAATTAAAGATGAATCCCAGATTCCTTACTGGGGCTAGTTGGCACATCATGTCTTTACTCATTAAAGACAGAAAACACAAGCTGACATTTGTGTGAGAAAATGGCTTCATTTTTTAAAATAGGAGTTATAAGAAATAATGAAAATCAAAGAGGCACTTTCTACTACATCGCTGGATACATGGATTCAAAAGATTCTAACAAGTAATCCAAATTGTATTATCACCTTTCTTTTTCATCTGCTGGAAAATTTTATGAGATCAATGTTATTATCCTAAATTTACAAATGAGAAACCAATCAGTAAATTACACACCAAAACGAAAGCCAAGGCTTCTAGACTGGCCCAGCACTCCGCCTCTCAGGTGGAAGTGTGACTAAAAATGGAAACTCCTATTGGAGGTAGAGTTTTGATCCCATGCAGATAGAAACAAGAAGAAAAAAAAAGAATAATTTTAAGTAATCATAGGCTCAAGAGTTGACAGAGCAGTAGCACTAATAGAGTTGCATGTGTACATGAAATGTTTGCCAAGCACGTCCGTGTGTATCATTTCATTTGATATTAACAGAAATTCCAAGTATTGATCATTCCTACCTTTCAGTAATGGCATATGAGAAAGTCATGCGGCTGGTAAATTCTAGAACCACAATACCACATTTATTTTTATAGGCATAGTGATGTTCATTCTAATAAAACATGCTGCCTCTCCACAATAATATACAAAGTCAACACCATTACTGTAGAATCTTTTGAAATCAGCTCAAATTTTCAACCTAAGAAACCAAATGACTCCTGTATTACTGTGCTTCTGCTCAAGATCAAGTTCCTGGAAATGAAAACTCAACACAGCTGCACGAATTCGCTAAGAATGGGACTTACTGCTCAAAAGCCCTGCTGGGCCGACCCACCTAGCAGAGCATTTAGAAGCCAGGAAAAGGGGACATGATGATGTCAGAGAAAGTCCCACAAAGCAAACAGGAGGGACACTTCCCTGACACAGTGACAAATTCAACACAAAAGCGAGAGATGGCAGGGACCAATTATCCGAGAATCTACTAAAAGTCAAATCCTGCTTTAAAAAAAAAAAAACTCTGCTTCAGATAAATTATGGGATATGTGTGTGTGTGTGTGTGTGTGTGTGTGTTTTCCTTTTCCAATAATATGTCCATGTGCTGAATTAAAGAAATATTTTAACATGCTATTTTGGACTCATCTGTAATGAAAATATGATAAAAACTTAGGTAGTGTATTGATTACTTTTCTAGAGTCAATGGTTTGAAAGCGAACAGATTTACTACAGGGCACTTACAAATTACAACATTCATACTCACAAGCCAAATGCAGGAAGAGTGCAGAATGTCTATCTATGCACTGGAGACCTGAAAGATCCAGTCAAGGGCTAGAAGCCACGGCAATGTCCCATATACATCCGTGTAAAAGGCTGAAGAAATCTTTACTGGAACCAGGACAGCATGCTCGCAGCAGAGATGAAGAACAGAGCTCCCTGAAGCAGACGGCAGCCATCCTCAATGACAGCAAGGCCCTGAGCTCCTTCTGAGATTTTAACAGCCAAGTTCCCTTCTGGAGAACCTGCCATAACAGAGCTTCTCCTGGGAACCAGCCGGCCGCTATCTTCTGCTCCCGTTGTCTTTTATATTGTATTGGCAACAATCCTCAGGTGGATCCTCTACACCCAGAACCACACCAACTCAGTCCAGCTGGGTGTTCCTGCTCAAATTGACCACAATAAGTCCACCACAGGTAGTAAATTACTTCATTTTGGAATAAATTATAGTAGAGGAAATACCAGATAGAGTCAGGCGTACACAAACTACAGCTTTTATATGCACTGAGAAAGAAAAGAAGAGAAAAATAAGATGAATTGACATTTTAAATGTAACCATTACAGAAGTGGCATAAAGTCTTAATCTAGTTCTAGAAAGGCTTAAACCCAAAATGTGCTGAAAATGCAGAAACTCTAAAACCAAGTGGAAAGTTTTTATGTAATTTCAGGAAATCAATAAACAACGTCCATTTCCTGCTAGAGGTGGGTAATGGAATGTTAATGGATGGTAAAGGAAAGCCAGAATGATCCATTAAGCAAATTGTTTTCAGCTTTTCAAGAAGTACACTCTTTGTGACTCCATTACGCCTGATGCTTGCCTGGGCTGTTCAGATACCTGCTACAAACTCCAACCAATTGTACAGGAAGCTAATGCCAGACATTCCATTTTACTCAAAAGCTTGAGTTTATTTTCCTACAAGAAAAGCATTCTTCTTATTATAACATGAGACTTTAAAAATTAAGTATAATTTTAACATGATCAGATATCTCTAATTGTTTGATAAATGTTGTATTTGAGTTGTCTGAATCAGGAACCCGTTAGGTCCACATATTACATTAGCTTGATAAGTTTCTTTCTTTTTTTTAATAGATTTTTATTAAAATTTATCCAAAATTATGCAAACTTTCAGGCCACTACACAAGTTTACAGACCACAATACATTGCTCCTTTTGCTTATGACAATGAGCAATGTAAATGACCACATAAATGCCGCATTAAATCACAACTACATAAAGTTATTGTAGTACCTAGTGTACGTGTCACTATTTTGTTTGAGTTATTAGGTTCTTGTTTTTAAGATATCATTATTCCCCTGGATTCCCATTCCTCTCCCCCTTTGCCCTCTTCTTGTTCCCTTGAACCCTTTGCCTATTTGCTTACATCTAACCCTTTGCTTTTTTGTATCCATTGTTTGCCCTTTTCTTTTGTTTGTATCTTGCCTCACTCAAATGAGGGATACCATACGGTATTCAAGCTTGTGAGTCTGGTTTATTTCACTCAACATTATATTTTCCAGGTCCATCCATTTTCCTGTAAATGGCTCT
>PVJO010031052.1:0-14768 GCA_004026905.1 Hystrix cristata
AGCTTCGCTCTGCTTCTGGTTACCTGCTCGGCCCTGCAGGTCCGAGTGAAGAGTCGCGGTTCATAACAAAAATGGTTTCTAAGTCCCTGGCTGCCCCAGAAGAAAGCACATATCACAGCACAGATTCCGCGAGCAGCAGGCAGGGCTCAGGGTTCCGCCTGTCCCTGTCCCGTGGTGGTCCCCGGCCACACCATGACTGGTCTCAACCTCATTGCCTGAGATGGTAACTTTTTTTTTTTTTTTTTTTTTGGTGCTAGGGATCGAACTTGGGCCCTTGAGATGGTAACTTTTGCATTTTGCTGTAACTATGACTGAGGGAGTTTTTTGTTTGCATTTGCAGTACTGGGGACTGAACCCAGAGCCTTCACACTGAACTACATCCCCACCCTTTTTTCTTATTCTTTTATTTTGAGAGAGGATTTTGCTAAATCACTGACTTGCCCCAGGCTAGATATGAATTTATGACCCTCCTGCCTCAGCCTCCCAGAGCGCTGGGCTCACAGGCGTGCACCATTATATCCACCCCGTCATGCTTCCATTAACTGTATGTATAGTGGTCCTGGGGTAGGAAAAAAGTAAACACTAGTCAGGGGACAAGACAAGGAAAATCATAGTTGTAAAAATGAAAACTGCAGGGGCTGGGGATTTAGCTCAGTGGTTACAGTGCTTGCCTTGCAAGCATGAAGGTCCTGAGTTCGATCCCCAGCACCAGAAAAAAAAAAAAAAATGAAAACTGTGGCTTTGGGCCACAAGCCCAGTGTGTCTATTTTTCTCTCTTCTCTCAGACCACAATAAGCCTTGGCAGTCCCTCGCACCTGCAAAAGAACCCAACCACTCCCCCACCCTCTTTTTTTTGGTGTTTGTTGGTTGGTTGGTTTTCTTGAGACAGGGTTTCACTGTGTAGTTCAGGCAGCCCTGACCTCCTGCCTCAGCCTCCTGCATGCTGGGACTCCAGCCATTCACCACCATACGTGGCCTGCTGGTCTGTAAGTAACTCTGGACCCAGGATCCCTGCAGCCACCCGCTCGGGACCCCTCCTGGAAATCTGGCGCTGTTCTTCTTATTCCCAATAGAATATCCCGAACTTCCTCTTTGGGTTCACAACCCCACTCCTAGGCATTTGTGGAACCACGAGCTAGGAGTTTACGGTAACACCGGCACTCTGGGAGGCTGAGGCAGGAGGATGGCAAGTTCAAGCCCAGCACGAGCAGCTCAGCACCTCAGTCAGACCCTGTCGCTAAATTTTAAAAAAGGAAGCCAATGCGGTGGTGCGCACCTGTAATCCCAGCACTCTAGAAGCTGAGGCAGGAGGGTCACTATGAATTCAAGGCCAGCCTGGCTACAAAGCCAGACCCTGTCTGAAAAAAGAACAAGGCTTGCTCGATTATTACAAGACAATTATTAAATGATGCCTGTTACTTTTCCACTACAGGCATTTGGATTAACCTGGAGTGTTGAGAAAGGGTAGACTATTAATATATTAATTTTAAGACACCTTGGGTTATAAAATTTTTGACTAAGCATTTTTCTTCCATAGTATGATTGAAATCTATTTTATTAAAAATGTTGGCACTATATTTTTAGCTCGTTTGATTTATGGGGAAAGTGCCTGTTACCTAACTGGCGAAGTCAGCCTTTACAGTCCAACCAGCAGCCAGTTCAACATTCTTTCTCTGTTAGGAAAGATCTGACTACATTTTTCTATTCAAATAAACATGTTAAGATACGTTCCCATGGCGACTGTCTCACTCTGAACTCACAGAGCGAGACAAACTTGGGGAGGATTTGTTCCCGAGTGTGAGAAATCCTCATTCCCTTTAATACTGTCGGCCAGTCTCTCTCCTTTTTTAAAATCACAAACCTATCAGAAATGACAGACGGTAGTCAGGGGGATAGAAAGACTGAGGTTGTTAACAAAAAGTGTCATTGTGCCAGGCACGGTGGCACATGTCTATAGTCCCAGCTTCTCAAGAGGCTGAGGCAGGAGGATCCCCAAGTTGGGGGCCAGCCCAGGCAATTCAGCAAGACCTTGTCTCACAATGAAATAAAGTAATATAAACTAAAAAGGGTTTAGGGGTATAGCTCAGTGCTAGAGCACTTACTAGTATTTGTGAGACCCTGAGTTCAATTCTAGTCACACACACACACATACACACACACACACACACACACACACACACACACACACACACACACTCTTTGTCCTCAGGGTTTGGTTTTGTTTTTTGAGACACGGTCTCACTGTGTAGTCCGGGCTGGCCTCGATCTCACCATGATCCTCCTGCCTCAGCCTCCTGGGTGCAGAGATTGCAGGTGTTCTCGCCACCACAGCCGGCCTCCTGGGACTAATTCTTGGTTCCATCCAGGTGAGCTGTGTGCTGTCTCTGCAGTGCTGTCTTAGCTGCAGGGACAGCCATTGCACACACCTTGCAGGGCTCACCCTTGACACAACAGAGGGCCCTGGGGTCCTGCAGGATGTGTCCTCCAGTGACATCGTTTAAAAACTGCACTCCCACAGCAGGGTCCTCACCTGGAAAAGTCCTGCTCCGCGGGCTGCATGGTGGCCGTGAACTCGGAGGGAGGGACGGGCAGAGTCTCACCTCTCCCTGCCAGGAAGTTTGCTTAACCTCTCTGACCTCAGTGTCTCGCCCTCCTCCCATCAAGCCGCCTGCCAGGACAGAGCGCAGGGAGAGTCGCGGTCCCCAGCACTGCCCACGTGCCCGGCAGGCAGTGACCCGCAGCCCGACCCGGACCTTCGCCAGCCTGCTCTCTGCACCTGGATCGGAAACCGGACACAGCGGGGCGGAGGGACTTGGCACGGGCCGCAGCCAGGAGGACAGAGCGGGGAGCGCAGAGCGGGTGTTTACTGCGCTCCCAGCAGCCCAACCCTCGCTGCGAGAACGTTCCCTCTCTTCCTTCCCTTTCTCAGTATCAGGGATTGAACCAGGAAATGCCGGGCTACATCCAAGTCCTACTGTTCTTTATTTTTGAGTCTGAGTCTCACTAAGTTGCCCATGCTAGACTTAAATTTGGGATCTTCCTGCCTCAGCCTCCCAAGTAGCAAAGATTACAGGCATGTACCACTGTGCCCAGCTCACTGAGTACTTTTTAACAATAGCACACACACAGGCTGAGATGGAACAGAGGGGCGACTTGCTCAGGGCATGACCAGGAAACAGTCTCTAACCCTCCTTATTCTGACCGGTGCGGTCTCCTTTACACCCCTGGTCTTTCTACTTCTTGTTCGCCTGCCCCTAAACCATGTTGTGTGATGCATTTTTCCTTGCACTTTTTAAAATTTTTTATTTATTTGCGAGGGGTGCTGGTGATATAGGGGAAAAAATATTACTCTCAACCTGTTAGATGTCAGTTATGCTGAGTTCATGTTCCCCAAAGCTGAAGAATGAATTCTAAGGAACAAAGGAGGTTAAGAGTAGGAAATTTATTGAGACAGAGAAAGAGAGCTCCTGAGAGACAGGAGGGGACCCGAGTGGGTTGCCGATGAGCTCACCTTTCAGGGGAAGTTTTACAGAGCAAAATCGTGAGGCGGGTACCATGTGTGTCAAAATGATGATTAACCAATAACATTACAAGTGTAGTCGCTTAGGTAATATTGATCCAATGGGGAAGAAGGTCACATAGCAAATGAACATGGAAAGAATAAAGACATTGCAGGCTGGGGTGGATCTGGAGGTCTTAGTCGCCCACCTGGGTGACCTAGACTCTATCAGATCAGATGAGTGTAATCTTCAGCTCATTGTTTACCCCTCGGCCAGGGGTGTAGCTCTGGTCTTTACATCCTTATCTTGAGCCCTGACCTTCGATGGATGTGCCTCCAGCCATAGTGGTAGTGTATTCTCCTCTTGTGTATTGACTCCGTTGAGGGCCCAGCCCTGTCTGACTGCCTGTAATATTTCTACCTTACTTAGCTGTCTATAATATTGGGATTTGAACTCAAGGCCTGCACTTGGTAGGCAAGCGCTCTACCACTAAGTTAAATCCCCAACTCCTCCCTTGCACTTTTTCAAATTGATATTTAAGGGATATCATTAGCTTGAGGAACTACAAAAACCATAATTTCCAGGATATTGTAAACATTAATACTTTTAAACTACTCTATCACTTTTTCTCGGAAAAGTTAAAGATTTCCTAATTTTTAAATTTCTGAGCTGGACATGGTGGCTCATGTTAGGAATCTCTGTACTCAGGAGGCTGAGGCAGCAGGATTTCTGTAAGTTTAAGGCCAGTCTGGGCTACACAGCAAGAGGCGTATCAAAAAAATAAAATAAAAATTAAAAAATAAATTTCAGACATTACAACCATAATTTCCGGGGCCATGTGCTTGATGCAATGAAGGAAAAAGAAACGGTTAGGGTGGGCAGATGGCTCAGGAAGTCGCTCCGACGGGTTCTGGGCAGCATTAATGGTCTTTCCCAACTTTTGCCACTGTAGCCGGGACGGTGAGCGTGAGGCGGCTTCCCTGTCTCAGCAGCTGCACTTTCTGGCCAAGGATGATCATCATTGCATTGTTTTGGTTCGGTCTGGTTTTGGTTTTGGTTTTTTAAAATCTTTTTGGTGCTGGGGAGTGAACTCAGGGCCTTGCACTTGTGAGGCAAGCACTCTACCACTGAGCTAAATCCCCAACTGGTTTTGGGTTTCTGAGACAAGGTCTCGCTATGTGGCCTGGTCTGTCCTTGAACTCACAGGGATCCTCCCGCCTCAGCCTCTCGAGTGCTGGGATTACGAGCAGAGCATGCCCGGCCAGTCCACTTCCTTTTCTTCCCCTCTACTTGTGAGCAATTTGAGGCCGGGACCTGTCTCTTTCCTCCAGCCTGGAAACCCAGACCAAGAGCCGGCCACACACACACGGCGAGAACGGAGGGTACAACCTGGAACTCGCTGCTCAGACAGGCCCCTGGTGCAGGAAAACTCAAAAGTTGATACGAGGTGGGCGTGGTGGCGCACGCCCGTATCCCAGCGCTCAGGAGGCTGAGGACTTGCTTTTTGTCTTTGTTTTTGAGACAGGCTCTCACTATGTAGTCCAGGCTGGCCTCGAACTTCCAGTGATCCTCCTGCCTCAGCCTCCTGAGAGCTGGGATGACAGGCGTATGCCACCAGGCCCAGCGACAATTTTTTTTTTTGAGACAGGGTCTGACCAGACGGCCCCGGGCTGGCCTTGAACTCATGACTGAACGAGGATCTCAGGGTGACCTCGGCTCATTCCTGTGGCTCCCGCGGTCTCTGCTGGCTGCAAGGCGAAGGCTCACACATGATAAAGCCTGTCCGACACGTAAACTAGACGCGACTATCACACTTCTCTTCTGTCGCCAGACCCTCCTCAAGCTTCTGAGGGAAAGGGGCAAAGAGAATTTCCGAGTCCCCCCAACCCCCCGGTGAGCGGGTGTCACCGGCCACCCTGCCGCCAGCCTGGTTTGTGCAGTCTGCACCCTGCGCGCGCGCCTGTCCCGGTTCCGCGCCTGGCTCCTGACCCCGCCCAGCACGCTTCCCGCAAACTCCGGCACCTGGACTTGGAGAGGAGTGCGGGTTACTTCTGTTTCTTTAGGAGTCTTGCTAATTCTTAATTTCTGCAGAGCTATTTATAAAATTCGGGTTTTTTAAATACATCTTCAGTATTCATTATAAAAGAACTCAGTGAGTCATAAAGCAAGTGGGTTAGAATAACAGCTACTTACAAATTAAGTGACTCAGACCATGCGCGGTGGCGAAAGCCTGTCATCCCAGCATCTAGGAGGCTGAGGCGGGAGAATCTCCAGGGGTTCCAGGCCAGCCTGGGCTACAGGGTGAGACTCAGTCTCAAAAAACAAACATAAAACACCTCGAGTGAACAAACGAAGTGCGTCAATTCCCTTCCTAAAACAAATGTATTTTATTTTTGACTTTTCTTGGTTATAGTCACAGTCCTTGGGTGGTAAACAGGCAGCCTCTACTTCATCTTACACGAACCGTTTTGAGAGTGCAAAAAGAGTCTGCGCTCATCTCCAGAGGGGAATAATGTTATTTTTATTTATTTTATTTTGGGTTTTTGAGACAGAGTCTCACTCACTATGTAGCCCAGACTGACCTCAAACTCAGTGATCCTCCTGCCTCGGCCTCCTGAGCGCTGGATCACAGGAAACGGTGGATTTTAGAGTCATCCAGGTATCCGGGAGCCTCCTGTCCCGTTTCCTAGCTGCAGCCCTCGCTCCATCGGCGTCGTGCCCAAGGCCCACAGTCTACACTGGCTCTAGCCCCACGTGTAGATGGGAGACAGGTTGCACTTTGCACCAGTCAGTGCCGCCTTCCAAGCCACCCTGGAGTATAAATCTCGCCCCCACCATCAAGAGCTAAGTGCCTTGAGCCACAGCACTGCCTGTACCTCAGTCTCCCCATCTGTACGTCGAGGATGAGAACGACACCCACCTCACGGGACTGGGAGCTGGTGTTCGTTTAGCTCTTGGCCGTGCAGAAATGCTGGCGAAACAAAACAAATACTCCCAGAGGGGCAGGCACACAGTGTGGCGGCACCATGAGGGGCAGCTCATCACCCCCTGTCACCAGCTCCTGCTCAGGAGCCTGCTGCGGCTCCCTGTTGCTCCCACCCCCGAAGCCCAAAGCCGTGCCCACTGTCCGAATCTTTTGTTCTCTGGTTTTTTGAGGCAGGGTCTCGCTATGTAGTTCAGGCGGCCTGGAACTCACTCTGTTACCCAGCTCACTGTCAGAATCCTAAGGCCGCCGTATCCCGGCCACATCTGTTCTCTACAGGCTCTGCGTTCTCCACAAGGGCAGCGTCCCCGCCAGGGGCGAATACCAGGCCCGGGGGTGGACAGCGACACTTCCTGTGGACGCAGAGCAGGAACAGGGCGCCCGCATGGAGACGCAGTCGGGCGCTCTGCTCTCCCGGGAGAGTGGTCAGAGCCCATCTAAAATGCACCCCGAACCCAGGACAGCCATGAGGAAAAGCGTAAGAAACACGGATCCAGCCCTGGTTCCCTTGAGAGAAAGAAAGAGCTGGCGTGGTGGCACACATCTGCCATCACAGCACTCGGGAGGCTGAGGCAGGAGGATCACCCAACTTCAAGGCCAGCCTGGACTACATGATGAGACCCTGTCTCAGAATAGAAGGTGTGATCTTGCTCCAGACTTTCTCAGATCCACATGATGGCTGAAGTTCTTTCTACACCACCCTGTTTCTTTTCCCACTTACTCCTTGCAGACATTACCCCAACACAGTTTTTTTGTTTTTTCTGCTACTGGGGATTGAACCCAAGGTCCTCACGCTGAGCTCCATCCCCAATCCTTTATTTATTTATTTATTTATTTTAAGAGTAGGGAATTTACTGAGAGAGAAAAAAAGAGCTCCTGAGAGACAGGAGGGGACCCGAGTGGGTTGTCTCAACCCTTTGTTTATTTATTTATTTATTTATTTGTTTATTTACATTTTTAGGTTTTTGGAGACAGGGTCTTGCTCTAACTCAGGCTGGCCTTGAACCCACTATATAGCCCGACCACCTCAAATTTACAGCAATCCTCCTGTCTCAGCCTCCCACATGCTAGAATTATAGGCATATGCTGTGTGTGCCACTGCACCTGGCTCCAGCCTCCCCCCCCCCCTTTTTTGTTTCAGCCCTTCTCATTATTTATTTTGAGATAGGGATTCCCTAAGTGAGTAAGTTGTCCAGGCTGTGCTGAATTTGAGGTCCTCCTGCCTCGGCTTCCCAGAATGCTGGGATCGCAGGAGTTTGCCACCAATTCCAACCCCAAAAGTTCCTTGCACTCCCACTTCCAGCCCAGCGAACTCGACTGATGGTTTTGTACTCACAGGCACACACAGGAACACGTGCACACGCAGCCCTGAAGTCTGGCCCCTTCAGCTAACACCACCTACAGGAAACTGCTCAGCTCGAAGCAGAGCCCACATAGATGGGGGAGGGGCACAGTGCGCTGCGTTACGTGGGTGTGCTGTGCACACGGCTCACGTTCAGGAGATGGGAACTTCTGGTGGTTCCCAATGTCCTGTCCCGCTGTTTTCTTCAGCAGATGAATATTCCTCTCGAAATCTGGTTTATATATATTTTTTGAGATACATTCTTGCTGTGTAGGGCAGAGATCCTCCTGCCTCAGCCTCCTGTGTGCTGGGATGACAGGTGTGCACCGCCGCACCCAGCCTATAATTTTCTTTTGCAAAGTGTCAACACAGCAAAGTTAACTTGAATGTGCCACCGGGAGATTCTGACACACTTGGATTCAAGACCACAGTGGACTCATCTCTGGGTAGGAGGTAACTAGGCTGTCCTTAGTGCCTGTGTGCCAGGGTTTGGGCCCCAAATGACTGATGACCAGCAATTTAATGACGACAGCCATGACTGAGCCCAGAAACAGGAGGAATCAAGTCACAGTCACGGCGAAGCCCTTAGTAATAAGTCTCGCCAGATGTGGTGGCACATGCCTGTCTCCCCAGCACTTGGGAGGCTGAGGCAGAAGGAGCCCCATGAGTTTGAGGCCAGCCTGGCCACATAGTGAGACCCTGTCTCAAAAAACCAAAAATAAATAAATAAACAAACTTAGTAATAAGACAAAAAAAATCCCCAGTAACAAATGCGCAAGATACGTGAACACTCGCATTACCAAAGACATGTAAATGGCAAGTAGGCACGTGAACAGGCACATCACCAGTTCATCTGAAAATTTTATGCTCAAACTTCAGCAGACGCGAACACAGAAAAGCCCGACCAAGTGGTGGCAGGACAAGGAGACCCATGTCGCTGGGGGAAAAGCCAAATGGTACAGATGCTCTGGAAAACTGTTTGGCACTTTTAAAAATTTTGTTTCTTGCTTTGAGACAGAGTCTCGCTATTTTGCCCAGGCTGGGCATCAACTCCTGGACTCAAACGATCCTCCTGCCTCAGCCTCCCTGAGTAGCTGGGACTAGCGGTGCCTGGCTTGTTTGACACTTTTTAAAGTTAAATATGCACTCACCGTTGCGCTTGGCAATTCAAATCTTGGGTATCTACCTAAAAGAAATAAAAAGGTGTGTGTATATACATACAGATGCGTTTAAAAATACTCGTAACCATGTATTCATAACAACCTCCAAATGCCAAGTAATCTCTGTTGGATCAATAAAACCTTATAAATTTGTTGAGCGGAATATTATTCACAATGGATGCATTATAAGAAGTGAGAGGAGTCGGGTACAAAAGACTGCGCCTGTTGTGTGAAACCACTTACGCAAAAGCTCCTGGAAGGCGGAACTTGGAGACGGAGCCGGGATCCTGCCGAGCTGAGTGCCGCGGCGGCGATGCGTGCGGTCGCAGGCGAGTCGTGGTGATCTGCCAGCGCCCCGGTGAATTCAGCGAGGGGACAGACAGGTAGGTGGGTGGACAGATGGTTGGGTGGATACAGAGACGAACGGATAGACAGATAGATAGGGAGAGAGAGAGATGAGATAGAGAGAGAAAGAAGAATAAAGAGAGAGATGGGCGGATGGACACAGACAGTCATGAGAAGGCAGGTTCTCCAGAAGTAGAAGGAGGAACCACAAGAGGGAGCAGTCGCGCAGGGTCAGGAGGGAAGACCATTTTGTTTTATTACTTTTTTTTAAAACAAGGTCTCTGTACTCCAGGCTGGCCTCGAACTCGTGGCAATCCTGCTTCAGCCTTCTGAGTGCTGGGATTACAGGCATGCGCCACTGCGCCCGGCCAGGGACTGAGGTGCTGTCTCTCTTCGCCCAGCTCACTCCAGGGTGATGAGCGCTGCTGCTCCTCCACTTCCTGGACATGCACGTGCACATATGTGTACACACGTGCACACACAGGCACGCACACGTGCCAGGCTGCGGGTGACTGTCACTTGGCACCAGGCTCGTCCGTCGGAGGCCCTGACACGCGCATCTCTCCCACCTCTTGGGAGGACTGAGCCCGTCCTCTCTCCTCCCCGACCTCGCCCGCCTTCCTGGTGCCCGCCCCAGGCTGCAACCCCGCCCTGCAGACTCCTGTTTCAAAAAACCGAAAAAGTAAGGGCGGGGCTGTACCACAGCGTCACCTTGCTTGTCCAACACGCACAAGGCCTGCATCCAAGCTCCGGTGCCACAAGACAAATAAACAGGTAAATCAGTGAATGAAATTTTTAGATTTAAATTTAAGGCCCCGTCTTGTTGCACTCATGAGCAATGATCAGAGTGGCAGAATGCAAGCATCAGATTTACGAGCCGGGCTAGGGTGCCGCTTGGCGGCCGAGAGCTCGCCCCGTGTGCGGTGCGCACCACCACAGTCGGTGTGGGCGGCGGGTGAAGAGCAAGCGCGTCTTCCTCTAAACATGCACCGTTCTAGGTTGGCAATCTCTTTATGCAAAAAGTTATTGTTTGTCTGAAATCAGAATCCGACTGGGCCGAGTGTCTTATCTTCTAAAGCTAACAATTCCTGGGGTCTGTGGAACAGAGCAAGATCACAAAGGTTCTTTGTGTTTTTTCTTGTTGCTGTTGAGACAGGATCTCGCTATGGAGCCCAGGCTGGCCTCAAACTCATGGTGATCCTCCTGCCTCAGCCTCCTGAGTGCTGGGATGACAGGCATGCACCACCACACCAGGCTCAATCGTACACTTCTTGCGGAAGGCTGAATGGAGCCATGTACATATCAAGCTCCCAACGCACTGACCAAGCACAGGGTCTCGTCCACCACTGTGTCCCCAGGAGCCGATCAGCGTGTGAGACATTTTTCACACCAAACACATTAGATTATGAGTTCCTTATGGCAACATCTTCATCTTTGGCATCTTGGTTTCTTTAGCACCCTAAGCAGAGGGCTGGGAATAGCTCACAAGATGGCTCTTGATTAAAGCGGCCTAATTAATTAACAATGAGAAGCATCTCCTGTGAACTACACTTCTCCAACATTACTGCGACGATACAAACCAGCGTGTTGTTCACAGGAATGCGGAAGAAGCCTGCCTCCTACGCCAGACTGGAGAGCTGCTTTTAAGGCTGCAGTAGATGGGACGGAGTTTCGAAGGTGACGTTCTCTGTTTACTGGAAGTGTGAGGGTGTGGGGAGGAGACCATTTTCCATCGTTAGTGTGGCTGTCGATTCGCCCCACTCTTCATTAAGCACACCCCCAGCAGTCCCCCCAGAGTGTTACCAGTGTCCTTATAGTCACAGAACAGTCGCTAAGAGCAGACTGATTGGATTTGCTGGAGCAAGGAGGCAAAAAGAAAAAGGCAATCTAAAAACTCCTCAGAGTCACCTTGTGTTGAAGATCATGCTCCAAGCATCCCAGGGGTGCTGCGTGTGTGTCTTGAGGACTTCCATGGGAAACGGCAGGTCGCACCCACTGGGGGACCGGCCCAAGCCGGCAGGGTGGAGATCTGTGCCTGGCTCCAATGCCCACGTCCTCTCTGAGTGGCATGCGTACTTCTGCTGTGTCCGAAAATCTCCTGTGTGAGGAGGTGAATGGTCGTGGGATGCCATGCTCATCAGCGGACTCAACCAGGATGGCTTCGTGGACCATGCTATAGGAGAGGCCTGGCTGGCGGGGGGCACTGGGTTGACCTGGAGGGGTGGGCGCTTGTCCCTGGCTCCTCCCTGCTCTCTCTGCTTCCTGACCGCTGTTAGGTGAGCGGTTTTCCTCCACCAGGCCCCTCCCCCATGCACTTTGTGCCTTGAAGCCAGCAGACCATGAACTGAACCAATTGAAACTGTGAGCCAAAACGAACCTCTCCTCCTTCACACCTCAGGTATTGGGGTTTTATCCCAGTGACAGGAAAGTGGCTAAGATGCCGGGACACTAGACACTGTGATTTTTCAAATGTGTACTGGAGAGATGGAAGATTGTGGGGTTCCTTTAAGAGTTCTATTTACCCAGCAGTTACGTAGCACCCCTGAGGACTAATTTGATCTCCAAACGGATGTGTGAAGCAGCAAGATGATCAGTTCAAGGCCAGCCTGCCCCTAGTGAGACTCAGTCTTTAGGAAAACGAGGGTGAGGGACTGGGGATTTAGCTCAGTGGTTAGAGTACTTGCCTCGCAAGTGCAAGGCTCTGAGTTTGATCCCCAGCCCCCCCAAAAAAGAAAAGAAAACGGGGGTGAGGTGGGGACGTCATACAGCAGAGAGTGCCCATCTTGTAACCAGTCCCCGGAGCTGAGTTCCTGTCTGCCCTGCTGTCCATTGAAAGGAATAAATGATCTTTTTTAAAATTGTTACTCTTATTAGCACATTATGTCCTCTTCCTCTTCCCTTCCTCCCCCTTCCTCCATGTCTTGGTCCCCTTCCCTTTGCAAAAGAGCTACTGGTATTTCTGTTTCCTATTATCTGTCTTTTATTTTGCTTTTATTTACACTATAGGTTCTCATAGAAAAGAAAGCGTGTGATATTTAAACTTATGTGTCTGTTTTTTTGTTTTTTCAGACAGGGTCTTACTATGTAGTTCAGGTTGGCCTTGAACTCACTATGTAGCCCAGGCTGGCCTCAAAGTCATGGCAATCCTCCTGCCTCAGCCTCCCAAGTGCTGGGATGACAGGCATTGTGTACCACCATGCCTGACCACGATTTATTTCACTTAACATCATGGTTTCAAGTCGCATTCATCTTCCCACAAATGACTCACATCCTTCTTTACCGCAGAGTAGTACTCCATTGTGTGTAAATATCACATTTCCTTTATTGACTCATCTGGTGATGGACATATAGACTGCTTCCAAGATTCTGCTGTTTTATAAATTCTGCTGCTATAAACATGGGTGTGCATGGATCACTGTGATATGTCTTTAACTCTTTCAGGAAGAGGCCTAGAAGGGGAACAGCTGGGTGGAATGGAACAAATGATTTCAACACATGATTTTAACGTTCTAACAAAGGATTTTAACAGCCCTCCCTGGAACTCCATCATATTTCGTGGCTGTTGTCTGGGTCGTCGCACTTGGCCGGAGGTGTCAGGCCCTGTCCCACCCGTCAGCCCATCTGCAGGTACACAGCCGTCCTGCCCAGATGGGCCCTCTGCACCTCCCGCACCTCCCTGAGCTGCAGAAAACACACTCACATCTCAGCCCTCGCTCGGGTCTCAGCTGTAGTGCCGGCATCTTCTCAGCAGCCCTCTTCAGCTCTGGCAGGGAGCTCAGTGGCACAGGAAGAGCCAGCATCCTGTGACCCAGGTGCAGCTCAGGTGGAGAGTGTTTACCTAGTGCACACAAGGCCTGGGGTGCATGCCCCAGCACTGCAAGAACGTGTGTGTGCACACGCGCAAACACACACACACACTGTATTAGTTACTTTTCTCTCATTGCTGAGACAAAATACCCGACACCCAAAGTTAAGGGAGGAAAGGTTTATTTAGCTCGCAGTTTGTAGAGGTTTCAGTCCACAATCAGCTGGATCCAAGGGAGGGTGGCAGGCAGACAGGCAGGCAGAAGGCAGCAAGGTAAGCAAGGGGGCAAAAAGGGGCAGACAAGCCCCTTCTGTCCCTCATATCTCATCCAGGCTTCCAGGATCAGGGCGGTGCCAAACCAATCAGTGGATTGACTTAGTAATCACACGCCCTTAATCCCAGCATCACACACTCTAGATCCAGCCACCTCTGAAAAAGCCCCACCTATGACCGCATGAGGCTCTGGGGGGACATCTAGGCACAAACCATAACACGCACACACACAGGAATAGGGAACCCCAGGCTGAGCCAGGCTGCTCCACAGTCTGAACATCACCAGACTCTATTTGCAGGCTATGAAAGCCAGGTCACATCCAAAGTGCAAGACCCGGCAGGAGCCGGCATAACTGATTCTAGGAAATAGAATTTAAAGAAGAGGAACCGAATATAGTAAAAGTGGAGGGAAAAAACAGCTGGTTAAAAAAGCTTGAGAGCAGAATATGTTTTCCTTGGCTCTGTAAGCGCAGCAGCAGCCGGTGCAGCACAGTGGCGCAGCGACTCTGAGTCTAAACACCGGTTCACAACAACCTCACAGCGGTGCCCGGGGCAGGCCGCGCGGAACCCGAAACCGCCCAGGATTCAGGCAAATCACACCCGGGGTGTGGGGCCGCGCGGGTCCTCCGCCCCGTCTCCACCTCTTCCCAGCCCTGCAAGCCGGGGAGCAGAGTCGCCGGCACCCGCGCCAGGCCAGACCCTGCCCAGCCGGCAGTGCAGTCCAAGGGACCGGGGCCACTCTGCCTGGACAGGAAGACCCCTCCGGTCGACGCTCGGGTTCTCCGTCCTGAACCAGAGGCCCAAAAACCAGCAAGGAAACTGGACTGAAACCAAGGTGCACACGTCGAGGTGCCCGGCAGGAACCACAGTGGGAGCCTGCACCTGGCTGGGAGTGGCGGCGCCCAGGTGTCCCTGCCCGGGTGTCCGTTCCCGCGTGTGACCTTGACCTTGGGGAAGGACACCGTGTGTGAGATTGGGCCACTCAAACCCTGTGGCTTCTGCTCCCTCTGAACAACCCCGACCCCAGCACCATCTCCCTAAAATTCCCAAGAAAGAAGCCAGGGCAGGAATCTGCCCACGCGAGCGCATCCCTCACTACAGCCCCTCGAGCCCACACAGGGAAGGGGGCGGCTGGCAAGAAGGACTTGAACCCCTGCTCCTCTGCCCGGTGTCACCGTGCTGCCACCAGCAAGGGCGTCACAGCGAACTGTTTCGAAATTTAGGGCAGGGGTGGCCTTAGAAGCCACGGCTGCCCACAGGTGACCGGGAGGCTTCCAGGACTCCAGACCCATGGCTTGGAGCAGGCGCAGCTGCTGAATGGGGGACGAGGTGACAGCGCCGAGACAGTGGGGGGGGCGGG
>PVJO010031053.1:0-14710 GCA_004026905.1 Hystrix cristata
CATCTGCCCTCCATTTCTTGGACCCAGGACCCTGTCTCCATCTTCCTGTCAGTGACAATATAGAATTTGCGTAATAGTTTCATTTGCTCTGATGGTAACCGGAAGCCTCACCTCTTTGTTGGCATCGTCCTTATGCATGTTGGCATCAAAAATAAGGAGTCCTAGTGTATCCTCCCCATGAGAATGTCATGGTACTGTCTATAGTGGCTTTGACTAAGCTTGCTCCTAAAATGAAATTTTATCTGTCATTAACTTTCTGAAAAAAATCAATGAAAAAGATAAGCCCAGCTGAATCATCAGGGCACCAGGGAAACATTCAGAGTAAAACACCAGTCCACTATCTCTTGAGGCATGGCAGAAAATAGATATATAATAGACATGGAAATCCATGTCTATAACTCTTAGCAAGGTGACAACATACAACCTCATTGACTAATTTTTTTTTAGAAATATGGAAGAAATTTTAATCAAATGTAGTCATTGCAACAATCATTAATTTATTCAGAAAATGTTTTAATGACTGCTATTTAGAAAACTGTATAATAAAAACATTAAATAAAACCTGAATCCCATCTGCTCAGTGAGTTTACCAGAAATATAAATGGGTATAACCTTGGGCAGAAAGCAGTGAGGTAATGCATATTATACAGAGGCCTATGTAAATATCATATATATATATGTCTTCTAAATTAGAGTTTCTAGATTTGACTTCTAGCAGTTTAATTCTTCTCTGCTCCTCAATTTTCTCTTGTGCAAAAAGAACAATATTAGCCTTCATTTCACTTGTCTTTTAAAAGATTAGATAAATGATTACATAATAAAACTTTGTTAATAAACTAGTTAATTTAGCAAATGAATATCGAGCATGGATGCAAATAATTACTGGGAACATTAACGTGAAAACGAATTTTGTTCTCTCAGAAAGTTCAGAATTATCTGGAAGAAATATTTGGGTGAACAAATGGCATGTTCTATAATAATAGGATACAAGAAAGGAATAAAAGGCAGTCTGAAATACACCCGGAAAGGTCGGCACACCTGGAGTGTGAGGAAGAATTTGAAGCCCAGGAGCCTGGCCGGGTGCTGAAGGGGAGACAGGCAGGCATGCGGAAGCCAAAGGGGAGGGATCAGAGGCAGCGCGCGCGCAGAGGTGAGAGGGGCAGCCATGCCTGAGGACTGTGCAAGCACCAGCGGGAATCGAAGTGGAGCGACAGCTGGGCCCAGATCATGGGGCGATTCTAACAAGTAGTTAGAATAGTGTCCTCAAGACAGTGAGTGGCT
This sequence comes from Hystrix cristata, assembly GCA_004026905.1. Taxonomy (NCBI): domain Eukaryota; kingdom Metazoa; phylum Chordata; class Mammalia; order Rodentia; family Hystricidae; genus Hystrix; species Hystrix cristata. Next base: position 1,282 of record PVJO010031053.1, read on the forward strand.
TAAACATGGTGGCTTAATAGTAATTTATTTTCTTACACTTATGGAGACTGTAAGTCTGAAATCAAGTGTCACACTCCTTCCAAAGTCTCTAGGGAGAACCTTTCCTTACCTCTTGTAGCTCTGGGGACATTTGGCACTTTTTGGCAAGCCAAGACATTTCTCGTGGTTTCATATAATCTCTGCCTCCATCTTGATGGCTTTTTTCTTTAGGTTTGTCTTTTCCCAGAATACTTGCCAATGTCTTTGGACTATCTTTTCCAATGATTTGAGTCTTTTCCAAGGACTTAGACCCTGTCTTTTCTACAGAAATTACCATTGGATTTAAGGACCACCTGGGTAATCCAGAATGCCGTCAACTCAAAACCTTTAATTTAATCATGCCTGCAAAGGCAATCTCCCTTCTTTAAATTAAGGACACATTCACAGGCTTCAGGCATTAAGACATCAATGTATCTTCGGAAGCCATCACTCTACAACAGGTTACTACAATAACCTTCTTCTCCTTACCCCATGACGTTTTGCCCCTAGAACATGATGCTTAGGAAATAATCTAGCCCCTCCACTTTACAGACCAAGAAAGTGGTGTTCAGAGAAGTTAAACAAATGGGCGAGAGTCACACACACTTTTACATGGCAGATCCAGAGCACCTGACTCCCAGCACAGTGTTCTGTTAACTGCAGAGATATTATCTTTTGCTTTCTGACACTGCAGAACTATTTGGGGGATAGACAGTTGATGTTTAATCCTGAAGGATTCTAAAATCCAAAGTTTTTATTTTCTACTCTGCCTACTTTGCAGTGCCCATTACATTTCCAAGTTTTGCTCTAGGGTTGTGCTAGCATCTCTTTCATTCTGCTTATTAATCAGTGAACACATACTTTAACCCACTTCCTGTTCTATGACCACAAGTAAAAGTTGGGCTCTCTTACGACAAAAATAATTCTTCATCTTAAGCAGTGCAAAGTCTGCAGTATCTTTCCATTTTAAAGCACAAAGAAGATACAGTGAAATGTATAGTTACCTGACCTAGGACATCTACAGTCCATATCTCATTAATTGCCTGTTCGATGAGGGAGGCTGAGTAGCTTTCTTGAAATATTAACAGAGAGTTTGCTTTCCCTTGTGGCTTTAATTCTTAAAACGTAAAAGATATTGTAACCTTGCTGACCATCTATGTGACTGCAAAGAGGCCCACCTGTCTACATTGATCACTGAGAAGAAATGGAAATGACCATGGCTGACATAGTCCAGGGCAGAAGGGGAAATCCATGCTCCGCACTGCAATAGGGCACCAGGTTTCTTGAAATGTAAACTGAGGGGCTGGCTGGATAGCCAGCTTTTTCCCAGCCTGAGCATCATGGCATTAGTGAAATGTCAGCTTGTGTTAAGATCACCAGTGGCCTTTGCTGTGCACATTCTTCCATGTTTCTGCACAAAGATAGGGGAGCACGGCCAAGCCTCCCCTCCATGGATCGATCTGCCTTCATGTCTGATATTACCTTACATCGCCGGGGCCAGGCGGGTGTGAGGAAGGAGGGCAGAGAGACCATGTTTACTCAGTGAACCTTGAGGTGGAGCTTTAGCAAGTGGCCAGGCAGCTTTGAGTCACTGAACGGATTGCAGTGGAGGCCCCCTTTTAGGGTTTGCAGTGATAAGAGCAGATCTCCGAGGAGTTGAATGTCTGCGTGATCTAAAACCAGGGCAGTCAAGCCGAAGAGGATGTGTGCACTAACGTGTTTGCACTGAATACTCTCCATAAATAATTTACAGCCATGACTGCTAGCTATTATTGCAAAAATACCAGATTGCATTTTGACACATCATCCGGCTTGTAAGTCAATAGATACAGGTTTCAACCAGAGTGTGCCGACCCAGCTTAAGTCACCCATCCAAGTGCGTTTTCCAATAATGTAATTTAGCACTCCCAAAACGGAGGGAGAAGAGCTCTCTGAGAAGCCTGCACCTTCAACAAAACAATGGCTCATTTTTCCAAGTCCTTATTTTACTATTCTGTAACAAGCTTCTGACTTTCTCCCTCTCTCCTACATAGCATTCTTGCTTGTGCATTTCAAGTCATTTGCACCTACTGTTAAAGTGAAATTGTTTGAATGTGAGAAATACTCTTTCGTTTATTCAAAGGATGTCATCCATGGCACTGCTTGATATTTCCTCTGAGGGGCACTTGAACCACAAAGTGTTTCACTACTGGTTAATTTTAACTTCCTATCTGCTTTACCTCCAAAATAATAGTGTGGCTTTCATCAGACTGGTATTTTTTCCAGTGATGAATATGCCCGATGAAGCCCTAACCCTATGACTGTGTAAATTGTCTTCACCAAGTCAAAAAGCAGCTTCCACTTTCTGTGGTCTCAGAAATATGTAATAAAGCAGCTTAATAAATATGTAAGAAGGCAGCCACATTAAAGCTGTTCATGATGGTTGATAAAGTTACATGACTCTTTCAGTTTTTTTTTAAAGATGGCCCAAGAACACCATTCAGATATTACACTATGTTTATGGCCAATCAATAGCAGAGTTGCAGGGTCTCCCTTATTCTTTGATGAGTTACATTTATATGCATCGAGGGATTGCATGTATATTTAATAAGAAACTCCATTATGTGTACACGTGGTGGGAGAAAGGAAAAAGAAGATGTTTGTGCTGGTTGTGGTAATGCTATAATAAGAAATGCGTCTAAAAATTATTTGCTACAGATTTAAAAGGAGAGTCTTGGGTGGAGGAAAAGGCAGGTAGGAAATAGTGGTTCCAGGGAGAGATGGCTTTTAAATATTCACATGGCAAAGTAGAAGGCGTCTGAAAGTGAACTATTGCTAATGTACAATGTTCTTTCAATAGAAACCAGCTATAAAGGATACTTGTGGCATGGGCAGAATTTTCTGTCAGAATGATTTTTCTACCTCCACTCTCATGTGTATTAGCTGTTCTCCGATGAAAGGCTTGCTTTTCTTGATAGCAGATTATTCACTGACAGTAGTCCTACATTGGATGAGGAGTCTCCTCTGCAAATAGATTTATGATTTATCTGAAAGAGGTGGTTTTGGTCCTTAGCATGTCTGAGGCTCTGGGTTTGATACACTGGGCCATAAAAAAAGAAGGAATTTCAGAATGTATAACACTGAATTACTTTAAATTGGCCAGAATGTGAATGTCTGTATAATCCATTTATAAGCTCTTATAACTTAAAGAAAAATTATGGTCAGCAAATATCAACCAGTAGCATTAATTCAGTTATAAGAAATTGTTTAAAAGTGAATTAAGTATTTGCTAAGGTTTGACTAGCCTAATATGCTGGTTAAAGAAATCATGGCACACAGGTAAAAAAATATCTATTTTTTTAAATCATCTGTGGTACTGGAAATTGAAACAGGGCAATTGCAATGAGCTCCATCCGCAGGCTCTTTTTTTAGACAAGTTCTCACAAAGTTGCTAAATTGCCTAAGCTGGCCTCAAACTTCTAATTCTTGTGACTCTGAGAATATCTTCAAGTTATTTTGAAAATAAGGTACTATTACCTCTATGGATTTTTATATCTACGCATCTGTCACACATTCTGAAGTCTCTGCCCTGTGTCCTGCATTCACCTTTACACTCAGTCTCCATCTCCACCTGCTTTCCAGCCAGGAAGGACAACCTCCCCAAGCCAACAGCTTCTAGAGGCTGCCTCACCTCACTGCTGTCTTTCCATCAGTGGGCTGGGCAGATGCCCTTCTGCAGCCAGCCTTTCCCAGGGGGCTCCACAGTCCCTTTCTACACAGACTCACTGTCTGTCAATGCTGCTTCCTCTCCTACAAAGCTGCCAGGTCCTCATGATAGTAGGGGAAGCTTGCTGCTTCATTTGCTCTTACTCATGACTCGAGGGTCTATCAGGCTTCACACGAGTCCTCTGAGCTTCTCTCTCACAGCTCACTCTGTTCCAGTCTGTGTCAATTGCTGCATCCAGATCCCATCATCATCTAACCCTCCTTTGCTCAAGTCCAGCTCCAAAGAATTTTCAGTGCTGCCCCATTTTGCCTTTCCCATGAGAAATTTCTTAAAATTTGAACTCACTCCATTACTACCTTACATGCACAAGTTTTATATATGCAGCATATCTGAAGCTTTCAACCACAATTTTATCTGCCTGGAGTTAAACTCTTTGTTTGAATTCTTCTCTCTTTTTCCTGAAGATTCAATTTGGACAGATCTTCTGGGAAAGCTTCAACGATGCCTGCAAATAGGGAGAGTCAAGCATTACCTGCCTAGTACCAATACATGAGAAATTTTCAGAGGACTAGGATGAAATGAGAAAAAAAAATTTTTCTCAAAAATGTATATACGATCAATTTAAAGTGGATCCCTTTATTCCAAAATTATGCATTTCTTCTATTCGGTCATAACATTTTACAAAATGAGGGAGATACTGTAGTAGAACATCTGTTTCAATGTACTTGCATGGGGCAACTCATATCTGTTGCCCAATATTTTCTTTTGAAAATCTTTGATCCGTGAAATCACAAATCTGAAAGTACTCATGTAAGCCTGGTGCCCCATGTTTATCATATAACAATACCAACCATACTGTAGTATACTTCACTTATTTGTCAGTGTCTCCAGGCTGTGAGTGCTTGTGTGATATTCAACAGCATCCTCAGCACGTGGCACAGTAAATACTAGACTGAAGGAAATAGCAAAAAGTGCGTGTTTATTGCACCAAGGATATTTTCTATTTAAAAAGTAGTTCCTAATCTGAGTTCTATGGGGGCCCCTAGGGAGGTCCATAGAAGGACTTTACAAAGTCTAAGAAGAGCCTATAATTTTATGCACAGAATATATGACACCCTCCTGTTTGGTTTAGGAAGAGTGTTTATAGCATTTTCAGACCCAGAGCCTTAAAGGTTAATGATAACTGTGCAAAGACTCTGTCATTCAGTATAGGCTCATTTAGCATTTCCCTAATGATTGAGCTATAAGACCCTGCGCTGGCTCTGGGGTTACAAAATTGCAAAAGGTACAGTCCTGTCTTCAAAGGACTCATTCATAGGCAGGCTTAACAGAGCAGGCAAATGCGAACTACCAGTGTTCAAGGCATGCAATAAATGTGTCTAGTTATACACAACCACATAGAATGCTGCCTGGCTCTGAGGAATCATCCAGAGGAAGTGATGTTCAAGTTGTGTCTTGAAGAATAAGCAATATATTATGCAGAAAATGAAAGTTATGGGAAGATATTCTAATCATCCAATTAGAGTAAAAATTAAGCAACAGCAAGAGCAAAAGTGCCAAGTGTGCACTGATACACACTTCTGTGCAATATAAATACATATGCCCACAGATTTTTTTCATTCCTAGCAGTATCCAGTTTAGCACTAATCAAACTACAATTATTGTCACTAACTGACGTACTACAGCATTTGGATAACTTTAGTTCATCAAAAGTAATTTCAAATGTAAGGGACATATAAAAACTTCTTATACTCCTCTAAATATGTTGAAATTTAAAATTTTTATATGGATTTACTTAAATTTTCATGTGGATTTTCATATTCTCCTACCAATGACAAGAAAGAGCTATGTGTTTAGCAAGGCAAGAGAGTATCAAGAAGGCTTGAGGCTAAATTGGTCCCCTCCGCCTGATTTGTGTGGAGCCTGGTAGGCACAGGGCTGCTGGCACCTGCCCTGGTGCCTTTGTGTAATGTAGAACTGGGTGGCCTTTCTGTAACTATGCTCAACTCCAAGCTGGCTGCCCAGTTTGGAGACTAAAACATTGGCTTGACTTTACTGCAGCTCACCTCCCAGTCGAGTGCTTGGAATTCTCAAGCCCTCCAGTTGTAACAGGGTACGAATGACTTATTTCATCCAGTTGCAGGATGTGCTGAGCTGATTTGTGTTGAGCCCATTTGGGGAAAGTAAAAGCTAGAAGAGATCCCTAACACTCTTGCTTGTCTCATGTGAAATGTGCGGGCGAAGCGATGGGCAGCAATAAGTGGCAGTCTGAGCTCCAGACAGACATGTCAACTGTACATCTTTGGTCTTGAGCATCTTGCAGACGTGATACACTCTGATTGAAATAAGAAGCTGGCACACTTCAGAATACAGGGCTCCGGAGAATGGTAATTCTAATGGTGAAATGCTCATTTCGTTTGTCACACTACGAGAAGGGAAATTTCAGGGTTAACAATGGACTATGGATTTCCAATCAGAATAGCATTATATTGAATGAAAAATGGTGCCAGCTGTAGGCAGAAGGTAGTAATTTGTTTTCCTAAAGCATTTCAAACATCTCCTTTAATGACTCTCAGAGAATTCAGAGATTTCTAGAATACACATAAGTTTCACTACAGTTTGTATGATACGCTGGATATGCAATATGTAGATTTGATACAAATATATCAAATCAGATTTAAAAACAATTACTTTGGGATTCAGTGCCAGACAACTGAATAAGAGAATGAGCCACTTTCTCCTTGATTTGCTTTGTATCTCCCTTCCATGTCTTTGCAGTAGAAAGCAAAACAATGGGGAAGACATGCTCTAAAACAGGCTACGATACTTCCTCTAGAAGTCTCTCCCACCCAGGTGGGTGGCACTTACATTTAATCCCAGTTACGCAGGAAACTGAAGCAAGAAAATCACAAATTCAAGGCTAACCTGGGTGATTGAGGGAGACCCTGTCTCAAAATTACAGAATAAAATACAAAGGACTGAGGATGTCGTTCACTGGTGGAACAGGAAAAAAATACAATGAAAAAACAAACAAAATCAAACAAAGAAACAGTGTCACAGTCCTATAATCCCAGCATTCTGGGCAGCTGAGTCAGGAGGATCACAAGTTCGAGCCTAGACTGGGCAACTTAGCTATTTAGTGAGAACCTGTCTGGATGAATGAACGAATGAGTAGCTGGAGATGTAGTTCAGGGTAAACGACCATGATTCAGTTTCTAGTACCGGGAAAGAAAGAGGAAAGGAAGGAATAAAGGAAGGAACCCAGGATGAAGGGAGGGAGGAAGGGAGGGAGAAACAGAAGGAAGGAATCTTGCCAGGATGGCTCCCATTACTTCAAAGGACACAAGAGGCAGTCAGGATTTTCTCTCTTATTCCGGGTTAGCATAGATCAGGTTATTATATGTTCTATTTGCCAGCCTTAAAGACACAAAGTTCCCAGCCGAGAGGATGGGAAGAAGGCATAATATATTCCAAAAGGAAAGTAAAATGAGAATACATGTGTTCAGCATCTCCAACAGACAGTGTCTTTTACCTGCACCTAAATAATAAGAGCTAAAATAGTGCTTGCTGAATGATCATCCTTTAAGAAGAGAAAGAAAGCCCCAGAGAGCACCGTGACTCCTGTGGCTCCTAAAGAATTTTCTTGGCCATCTACAAGAAGGAATTTGTTGGTTTTCGTATGTTAAATTTAATCCATTTTTCCACAACTATTGCTTTCTCTACTTTAAGTGGGTCTAAAGTGATAGAGGGCTAGAAATCTGAACCCTTGTTCTCAAATGGTCCTTCACTAAAAATTGCAGATTATCTCATGGATTTCTTTGAGTTTGTAAGTCTATCAGTAATGGCGCCTGCCTAACAAATGCTGAATCAATGATGGCAACAAATTCATGTTCTGAAGTGCCCACTGAGTTCTACTGAAGGGTTAATTATACTATATCTTTGTTTTCAACATTGGAAAGTCAACAAGAAAACATATTTTGTCCTGTCTGTGTGCAGCAATCCACCTCTTTCACGCTCAGGTGTATATCTAACTAAACACATTTAAACTAACTAAACTCATTCCTTCGAGCCATAAGGCATTACTGTTTTTATAGTAAGCTTTGGCACATACAGCAGACTGCTTACCACAAGATCAGCAAGCTCAAAGACCCACTAGATCCCACTACCTCAGTTTTTAATAGCTTTCTCCATTTTTCAACTCTTTTATCTTTTTTGCTTCCACTTTTCAATCTTAATAGGTGAATTTGTGGCAGCATTCTGAAATAAGCAGAAAATCTTTCAGATTCCATGATTTTCTGTGGGTGGCATAAAGGCTGTTTTGCTGGATGCAACCCACACTTAATTGCTGCCAGATTTGGAACCACAGACGTGGCCTTGATCATCCACTGGCATCGGTGATGGATGGTTACCCCAGCGTTCCGCTCAGCAATCCATCTCGGCAGGAAAATGACGGTGATAGTTGGAAACAGTGAGCTGACATCAGCAGAACTAACCACAAGAGCCAGGTGCAAAGGCAGCAGAGGAGGGAACCGGTCTTTAATCTGTTCTCTGCTGCCTTCTGTGAATGAGGACAGTTTTAGTCACTTTGGTCCAGACACTTTGCAGATCGTTCGGTGCAAAGAAAACGGCATATCTCTAGGGGCAGGCAACTATAAAAGTTAGCTGAGTTGAGGGGTCAAAATTAACATCTAACTTTCCTCACACTCTGAGTGATGGAAACTTAAACTATGCACACATCAATCTATCAGGGGCTTGGGTCTATTTTATGGATCGGAACATTATTATTGAAAAAGGCTTCCGCTATGTCTATAACACAGTCAATGGAAGTGATATAGATCTTGCCTTCTGAAACATGCAACCTTGATATAATTTGCTATTTGCATAAAGTACAAAGTAGGTAGCAGCTCCAAGTACTTAAGAGATTTATCAAAGAATAACTTTATTGACAAAGGCTTATGTCAAAAGTCTAATTCTTTGATAAGCGTAATTTTATATGAGGGTGGATAGCATTTAGCAGACAGAATCTCATAGTGTTACTTATATCAGTTATTAATAGTAGAAATAGTATCAACATTATATTTTTATATTATTACAGTGAGTTGAATAATGTCTTCAAAAATATATGTCTACCGGGAACATCAGAATGTGACCTCATTTGCAAAAAGGCTTTTTGCAAATATATTTAATATAAAGGTTTCAAAATAAGATCATCTTGGATTAGGAATGGTCACTAAATCCAATGGCAGGTGGAAGACACGCAAAGACATAGGAAAGAAGGCTAAGCAATGACAGAGGCAGAAATCAGAGTGGTGCATCTATACTCCAAGGAACACCAAAGCTTGTCAGCAGCCACCAGAAATTAAGGAAAGGTGCAGTACAGATTACTCATTGGAGCCTCCTGGAGGAACTGAGGTCACTGTGGTCTTCATTTCAGACTTCTTCAGAACTGTAAGCGAAAAGAATTTCTGCCATTTGAAGACACTCAGTTTGTGGCAGGTTCTGCAGGAAATCTAGAAAGCTAGCACAATCGTATAACATTACTATAATTTCATAGTAGTCATTTCAGTCCAAATTTGTGCCCTGTCTCTTGCCTAAGCATCTGATTCATATGTCCAAGTGCCTGTGCAATACTTCTACTTGGCTACTATATCAGAGTCAAGCTTCTCCAGTGAGACAAAGCCAACAGAACATTGCATGTATCTGTGTGTGTGTTTGTGTGTGCGTGTGTGTATATGTGTAACTTGTTTTTAAAAGTTGGCTCACATAATTATGGGAGGTGTGATGCTTAAACTACACTGTCAACTTGACTGGCTTGGGAGTTGCCTAGTGGGTTAGTAAAGCACACTTCAAGGTGTGTCTTATGGGTCACGGAGGTGTAATCTTGGTATTGCTCTGTCATGCCCTTCCTCCATGATATTTTTGCCATGGAAGCAGCCAACCATGGACTGAATCTCCTGAAACCATGAGCCAAATTAAACCTCTCCTCCTGTAAGTTGTGGGTATTGGGCCTTATGCCCAGTGACAGAAAAACTGACTAATACAGATGTCAAGCCTGACTGATAAAGCATGCCAACTGGCTAGAGATACAGTTAAGAATTAAAGTGGTGGTGTGAGTGTAAAAGCTGGAAATTCAGGCAGAATTTTTGTATTACATTTTAGAAGCTGAATTTCTCCTTCTTGGGGGAGTGTTGGTCTTTGCTTTTAAGGTCTTTGACTGATTAGATGAGGTCCACCCACATTATGGAGGGTAATGTACTTTACTTAAAATCAACTGTTTATAAATTCTAATTACATCTAAAATAACCTTATGGAGAATCTAGACTAGTATTTGGCTAAACAACTGGTCACCAAAGTCTAATCAAGTGGACACATAAAATAAATTATCATCGTTCTATAATAGACATCTGAGATATAACAGAGTCTCTGGTTAGTCTTTTCAAACCACAAGTTTCCCTCAGTATTTCCTATTATCTGTTCAGGCTGAAAAAATGTCCAAGTCATCTTGTATTACTTTGTTCTCCCAACATAATAAATATTCAAATTATCAGCAATTCCTGCTTCATGCAAGATACCATAGATCTAACCCTTGTTGATCACTATCTTGGCATCTATGTGAGTCAGTTTTCTGTTACAGTAATAAAATAGTTAATTTATAAAGATAAAAGAGTTATTTTGACTCAGAGGTTTGAGTTCATAATTGATTGGACCCAATGCTTTGGGTCAGTAGCAGGTTAGCAAGTCATGTCAGGGAATGCATGGCAAAGTAAAACTACTCACCTTGCAGAAGTTGGGGAGTAAAAGTGAAATAGAAAGAGCACAGAGTCACACTATTCCCTCCCAGTAGGCCTTAGCTCTTCAAGTTTTCACCACCTTACTAGCAGCAAGCTGAGGATCAAGCCATTAATATGGGCATTTGGGGGACATTCCCGATGCAAACTGTAGCAGCTACCATGTTAGTCAAAGACGTGCTCAACTAGATTTTTACAGTAACTTCCTAATTATTAATATTCCCCTTACCACTCATTGTCACAGAGGTCAGAAATATATACATATGTATGTACAGAGTCTGCCAAAAATATATACATTGGGAAAAAAACTTGTATAAATGTTTTAATACTAAATTTATTGAGACATCATGAGATTGATATAAGTTACCTTTGGCCTCTACAATTACAAGAGGTGCTCAAATTGGTGGTCATTAACTTTCAGACCTTTATTAGGATGGCAATGGCAAACTGCTGAAGTGTGTTTACTTTTTTTTGCTGGACTCTGTATATACATAAAATATATAAAATATATACACTTATATTTTATATGTATAATTTACCTAATAACATATAAATATATAATATACATTTTACATACATGCATTTTGTTATATGTGTATGGATATTATCCATAGTATCTATTTTCCATTACCCCAGCATATCTATCAGTCTGACTCTCGACTACTTTTCAAATTCAGTTTACACAATTCTCCTTTTCAATCATTTGCCCATACTTCTGGTTTTCCATTCTTTCACTCTATTACTTGAGAAAGTTCTTGCTCCAAAGTTATACTTACTCTTTGATTTCCCTAAATGTTCTTTCCCCAATTACTGTAATGTCTCTCTAAAATTTGTGTTATTTCCTTTGACAGAGGGGTTATCAGACCAAACTTCCTACAATAATCACAACAAAATAATTGAAGGAATCAGACAGCAACCAAGGTGGGCAGGATTTTAGGGGCCATGATACAGAAGAGAAGGAGATTGCATGAAGAGGGTATCTTTCTGCTTAGGCTGTCATTACAGAACAGGACTAACTGAGTGCCTTACTATATTCCTCAAAATCCTGGAAACTAGGAGGTCTAAGATCAAAATTCTGGCCAGTTCAATTCCTAATGAAGGTTCTCTTTTTAGCTTGCACCCTGAAATCAGTGTGCTCACCTCACAGGACAGGAAGAGCGAAAAAGAAGTGGGGGAGGGACCTTCTTATGAGGTCAACAATCCTATTGGCCTAGGACTCTATCCTTATTATCTTGTTTAACCTAATTATACATTAAAAATTGATCTTAAAATGCAATCACATTACAGGCTAGGCCTTTAACCTATGGGTTGGCAGAAGGGCACATTTCAGTCACTAGCAGAGGGTAGTGATTTCTATTTCCTTTCTCCTTGAAATGTTTGAGAATTTGTAGCATGGGTTCAAAAGACTGAGTGAAGAGAGGCAGCTTAAAGCATTCAGCAGCCTCAGGGCGCTTGAGACAAAAATTGTGCTTTGACGGGTCATCTGTATTACAGGGAAATCAGAAACAAGGAGTATAGAACTAAAAAAGGAAGATTCAGCATGCTATGTGGCTTTCGGTATTTATCAGACACCGCCTAGCTACCTCGCCATTGTGTTAGATGAGGTGTTTTCTGATAAGGTGGTGTCTACTATACGTTTATAACATTTTTGTTAAAATCCATACATAACATTCACACTATTATGAAATGTTAATAATCATAGTTCCTGAGCCTAGGAATTTAGTTTGATAATGTTTTCTTTTTCTAAATTAACTTTTCTTTTCTTTGAGAAGCAAGTGCACCATTTTTCATTTGTTTATTTTTTTTATTATTTTATTTTTTTGTATTTTTACCAAGAACATGTATTGGTACATTGTATACATAATGATCATAATCAACATGGTTATTTTGTATCTGTACATGATACATCTTAGTTGTCCCCCCTCTTCCCCGCCCCTCCCTTCCACTCACCCACCCCTCCCTATTTGTGACAAGTGTATTTACACTTTTCCATTTTTTTCCCTTTCATCTTACTTTTCTTTTTTTTAATTTAATTTAATTTTATTTTATTTTAAACCAAGAACATGTATTGGTACATTTTACATATAATGATTACATTCATCACGTTTATTTTGTACCTGTACATGATGCATCTTGGTTCTCCCCCCTCTTCCCCGCCCCTCCCCTCTGTTCCCTCCCTCCCTAATTAGAGCAGGTTTATTCTTAATTTTCCATATTTTCCCTTTCCCTTTTCTTTCCTTTGTTGCCTTTCTGCTTTTCCCCTTCTTTCTTTCTACTACTCCTCTCCTTTGTATATTATCTTCCTTTTATATAATATCTATTACACCTCTTTGTCCTTATTTACAGTTATGATTTCTCATATCAGAGAGATAATTTGATGTGTATTCATGAGTGTGTGATTTATTTCACTTAAAAGTATGTTCTCAAGGAACATCCATTTATATATGAATGGCTCTAGTTTGTCCTTTTTTATGGCTGTGTAGTACGCCATTGTGTAGAAAAACCACATTTTCTTTAGCCATTCATTGGTTGTTGGGCATTTAGGTTGTTTCCAAGACTTAGCTATTACAAATTGTGTTGCTATGAACATGGTCGTGCATACATCCCTATGGTATGACGATTTTAATTCTTCTGGGAAGATCCCCAGTAGGGGAATAGCTGGGTCAAATGGAACAAACAAGATGGAAAACATGGAAGAAATGGACAGATTCCTAGAAGCATACAAATTACCAAAACTAAACCAAGAAGAGATACAAACTCTTAATAAACCAATATCAGCCATTGAAATTGAAGAGGTAATTAAAAACCTACCAACAAAGAAAAGCCCAGGTCCTGATGGCTTCACAGCTGAATTCTACAAAAAATTCAAAGATGATCTAATACCATTATTCCTCAAACTCTTTAATGAAATTGAAAA